>JAZDUA010000798.1:522500-533622 GCA_038098605.1 Gryllus longicercus
CCCTTCCCTTCCCTTCCTTCCCTTCCCTTCCCCTTCCCTTCCCTTCCTTCCCTTCCCTTCCCTTCCCTTCCCTTCCCTTCCCTTCCTTCCCTTCCCTTCCCTTCCCTTCCCTTCCCTTCCCTTCCCTTCCCTTCCCTTCCCTTCCCTTCCCTTCCCTTCCCTTCCCTTCCCTTCCCTTCCCTTCCCTTCCCTTCCCTTCCCTTCCCTTCCCTTCCCTTCCCTTCCCTTCCCTTCCCTTCCCTCCCTTCCCTTCCCTTCCCTTCCCTTCCCTTCCCTTCCCTTCCCTTCCCCTTCCCTTCCCTTCCCTTCCCTTCCCTTCCCTTCCCTTCCCTTCCCTTCCCTTCCCTTCCCTTCCCTTCCCTTCCCTTCCCTTCCCTTCCCTTCCCTTCCCTTCCTTCCCTTCCCTTCCCTTCCCTTCCTTCCCTTCCCTTCCCTTCCCTTCCCTTCCCTTCCCTTCCCTTCCCTTCCCTTCCCTTCCCTTCCCTTCCCTTCCCTTCCCTTCCCTTCCCTTCCCTTCCCTTCCCTTCCCTTCCCTTCCCCTTCCCCTTCCCTTCCCTTCCCTTCCCTCGGCGTCCCCACCCGCCCCCTCCCGCTCCACCGCTCCCTGAAACACACTGCCCCCCCACGCACCCCCCTTGCTTGCTACGTCTTATCTCCTCCCCTCCACCAACACCAACACCACCCCTCCCAGCCCCCTCCCCTTTTCTCCCTTTCCTCGTCCCTCGCCAGCGCCCCCGCCCTGCACCACGCAAATCGCATTTGAGACGCAGCACGCGAAGAGGTTTTGCCGCCACGCGCATGCGCAGTAGAAGCGTTGGGTCGCGAGGCGCGTGCGTCGCCAGTCATATTCGTCAGAGCGCGCATCAGACAGCGCATTACACGTAAAAGGAGAGATTGAAACGTCTTCTTTGACGGGTGATGTTGGGAGGAGAAAATAGAACCTGAGTGAATGCATTATCGCCTTGCACATGTTTTCTAGGAAGTAGATTAGGAAGGAAAACAAAGCGAGGGTTTGTGTATCTTGTAATGTTTGATGTAGCAGCAACAGCAAAAAGGGATATATGACTGTGATATAGCTGCAATGTGATGGAACAGAACAGTGGAGTAGAGATACAATGCATGTAAAACAATGATTAAGGGAAACGTTATTCACGTTATTATTATACATTTAGTACTTCCTGAGTATCATAAACACCTTTTTTCTGTGTATCATAAACACTATAGATTGTACTTTTTGGAAACCGCTAATTCAATCAATTTTAAATTTATATTTTAATTACATATTTAAACATTTCTTTTTAAAACTAAGTTATGCGTGTTTCAATGACAACCTGTTATTTTTTAATATTGTAGTCTCTTTTAGTATTGTTTAATATTTGTAAACCATGGTAGGTATTTCATGACCGCCACGGAGAGAGCGCAAGGCATTATTGAACGGGCACCGGACGAAGGAATGAAAGTTTCTTACAAATAAATAATATTTGAATTTATCATTTTTTAAAACGTTTGCTTTTGAGAAATCAGTATTCATTTCCACAAATTTCCCACCCAGTAGAAGAGAATTGTAGATGTGTGTCTATATAATATTTCTGAAATAAATGTCACCAACTTTACGCGAGTTACGTAATAAATATTATTTATCATTAATAAAAATAACAAATAAAAAATCTGTTAACGAAAGACAATAGTATTCAAATTATAAATTATAATTTAAATATGAAATAAAAATATTGTTGAGTGTCACGCTATGAAGTAGAACATAACAATTAAAGAAATCCCTTAATTTCGAGCCCTCAAATACTTATAAAACAAAATAATGCTAACAATTACAAAAAAATGAGACGTAAATAATTAATTAATAAATAATTAATTAGAAGCAAAATGTGAAAAATAGTAATAAATTACGTCAGCATGCCACGAACCAACCACGATTCGAAGGCCTATTGTATAAGCCTGCCCATACCTATCCTTCGACATCCTCTTCGCCCCAGTAACCGAACAGGTTGTTGATTGCCTTCTTTCGTAACTTTTCTTTCTTTTCTTTGAGTGTTAGCTTAATAAATGCACAATGACAAAATAATCAATAAACATCTCGTGCAGGTCATAATAATCTAAAAATCTTTAGAAATACCTCTCGCTAACAGGCCAGTAACCTTTGAGTGAACCTGCATTGACGAATGCAAATAAGATATTTTTTCATAGACCTTTTTTTTTTTTTTTTTTTTTTTTTTTTTTTTTTTTTTGACATGAGAGAGCGGCGCTCCGGGTTCGTCGATCTAATGGCAGTAGACGTGACTTGCGGGTCTGCATACGTCGCAGGGGCATTGTTGCAGTAAATAACGGTCTGTATTGAAAATTATCTTACGGGTACGCGAGCGGTTTGTTTACAAATTATTTTTAAAGAAATAAAAGAGTTTTGTACAGGATATCATAAAGATATAGCCTTAAGACTGAAACACGGTATACAATGTTTGTTTTTGTTTGTTTGTTTTTTACTTGGATGTTTATTTGAAATTTATTTGATGTAGTTTTTGAAATCTTGACCTAATGGTAACAAGAAAAATGTAGATCATCAGTTTTTCAAGCGATTCTACATACATTCAAAAAATTGTTTCTTTGAATAATTCAAACCATTTCTTTGAATTTGTACAGAATCGCTTGAAAAACTTACGACCTACATTTTTCTTCTTACCATGAGGTCAAGATTTCAATAACCACTTCAAATACATTCTGTAAAATTAATTTCTGAAATGTCTTACTTTACCGATAAAAGAAATAAGTGTTCACTATTTATTCTCTGATTTCTGAGTGTTTTTCTGCGTATAGTAATTTGATTACCCCTCTTAACATAATACAACTTTCATATTATATTTTCTCGAACTCTGTTGAGTATAGTTAACTAATGCACCCCAAAAAGTTATTAAACATATTATGTATGTTTGAGCTTTTTGGTCTCTGTTAGCAGACGATACGTTACCAGACGATTCGTTTGATAAATTATGAGCGTGACATCTACTTCAAGGCAATCTTCGGGTATCAGTCATTTACGTCACATTTGTGATGAAGTCAGAACTTCACTGCGATTGTTTTTACTGTTTCCGCATTTCGTAAGCAACACCGGAATTCCTAGAATAATTTATTATTTCCTTTTTAAGAAATCAAAACAAATTATGAACTTGTACATAACCTTTTTTTTAAACAGTCAGAGGAAGGATATTAACACCAGAAATGTTTTCTTCATGAAAAAATAAATTATTTACTCAGCGATTAGTTTTGATTACGAAATCATATCTTCGTTAAACATCTCTATTTTCATTTGGAAGGCATTCTTTCTTCGACATATCGACTTATGAAGAGCTGTTTGTTTCTTTCAAAGAGCACTAGTGAAGCGAATTATGAATTACACCAAAAATAGTCATACATCTTATAAAAATACTGCGATAAAGTAACCAATATACAAGAGCAACGTTTCTTTGTAAGGTACAATTTACGGGATAAGCAGCGTAGCAGTGAGTCAGAATGATAAAACTGTCGTTATTTATGTCACTTTTCTTACACAAATCGTTTCATGTTATAATAAATTAGGGAGTGTAATCTATCCCAGAAGAATGAGAAATGCCTACTTCCCTGTGCGAATTCTATTCCTAGTGGCGTCGGCATTGTGCCGCTTTCTGCAGCAAAGAGCTTGACTAGCAGCCAGCAATTCGGTAGGGCGGGATGAATATTCATGCGTTCCTTTCAGCGTAAATAACTACGCCGCGATCTCTGCATTCTATTCAAACATTGCCTTGACCCGCAATTCACCGAAACCGCAGCTGAGTATCTCCGGATTCAGAAGGGAGGCACATCTTTCAGCATGCGACGCGACTATTACGGAGGCCGGCTTCGCTAATTAAACAGCGTTAGCGAACTCTCGGGCTTTGACGAGTTTGACCTTCGGATTAAGCGGGAAGGAGGAATGAGGGGGTGGGCAAGGGGCGGGCCTTTACTCGCGCAGTCGGACCACGTTCTTTTGAGTTTCCACACGGACACGCCCGCAGTCGATATTTGCCTTCATTCTCCCGACTAACAATCTCTGCTCGTGAAAGGTAGTTACACTTCAGAGGAAATGAAGATCTTGCAATTAATGATCAAAAATACGAGACGTCGGAAGAGCAACAATGGGTGGAGAAAGGCAAGGAGAAAGCGCCGACGCGGTGATGGAGACGTAAACTGAGAAGTGGCAACGCGGTGGCGGTGTGTGTGGGGGGCGAGGGGAGGCAGGGCAGTTGTAGTGAGGGGGGAGAGATGAAAGCCGGTTGGTCGATGGGTGGTGGTGGGCGGGGCAGCCGAGGGAGATGCAGGAATGCAGAAGAAACGGAGAAAGGGCCCTAGCGAAGGGGGATTGCGCTTAAGGAAACAGAGGGAAGCGAAAGGTACGGCGCGGTGCGAGGGGGAATGGGGAGGAGGGAGGGGGCAGGTGGGAGGGGGAGCGGGGTGCTGCCTGCAACAAAGAGAAGTCTTCCGCCCGCCGGGTCCTTTTAAGGGCGCGACGCGGCCCAAATATTTTAACTTCCGGGCGCGCTCTTTCATTCCAGAAATTCCCCCCCCCCCCCCCGTTGCCGTCTTTCGCCGCTCACAGAAATTAATATTAAATTCCATATACCCTCATTTCCCCGACGCGGACGTGTCTTCATTTCTCTTTGAATGAAGAAGAGGAGGGGCGGAGTTACTCGAATGCGGGGAAAGCGTGGGATGGATCAGGATTTGAGTTCTTGCCGGAGACGAAAATCGAGCGTAACGGATCATCACTGAATCATTTGCACTTAAAATCGAAAAGGGCGTTTTTTTAAAGAGATTGGGAAATAGATTTAAAGAAATACAATTTCATCGAATATGTGGTGACTGATGATATGTAGAACGAATTATTTTCCAAACCCTACAGACTTAGTGATATGTGGAATATGGTATGTTAAAATTGTAAAACACGTCATCCTTTGTTTATATTTAAATTTTCTTTTCTTTACCTCTAAAGACACATTTTTTATTATTCTACCGTGTATTCAGGATACTAATCGGTATAATAAGAGAATACATTTTTAGTAACACGCCATTTAATCCACATGGAACTACACATATATTTTACGTAAACCATCTCATACAAAAACTTCTCATACAAAAACGTCTCGAATAGTAAGCGTTTTTTATATCAATAACCTTCAAATTGTACATTTTCTTCAAAATTACCAAATCAATATTTGTAATACAATTTTACAACTTCTTAACTACGTACAGCAAAAAGAATGAAGTTTTAAGCGATACATTAAACTGCGAACAACAATTAGTATGAGTTGTTTATGATTTCGTGATCCATTTGCTAATCATGTAAATTTAAATGATTGAATCAGGATGTGTGAAATAAATCGTGGTTTTTGAAGGGGCTTTGCATGCCAAGAAATCAAAGAACGTAGCTTAAGAACATGCAATTACCGGCGCAATGAACTTTCAGGCACATTATGACTATCGGTGCGGTAGGTATGAGACCGACAATGCGAGCATCCTTTTTGTCTATACAACACGTATAAGGGCCCAAACAGAAGAGCCCGTCAGAATAAGTGTGCCAAAGTAACCACCGTTACATATTCTTCGAACGTCCCTGATTGAGCTGAAAACATTGTGAATGCAATGTAATCACGGGATATAATTCATGTGGATCTTTAGTGACAAGGAATGTTAGAAGTGGCCAGAGAAAGTATAACATTGAAGTACGTGAACATTATTTTAAGGCATTCATGGGAATTTCACAGGACGTTTTTATACGGAATTTACTAAAAACCATTATTTTTATACAGATAACAAAATTCCAACAGCACGTTGTTTCATTCTCGATTGATATTTGCCGAAACTCACGACAGTATCAAAGCTTAATCGTAGTTAAAAAACTGATGATATATCCGGTCATGAGTGGAAAAGGTGATAATTAATTCACTGTATGAAAATAAAACCCACTTTTTGTGCTATGAAATGACCTCAAAGAAAAATGCGCTTTTGTTGTTTATTTTTACTTTTAACCGCTAAAAATATCTGGTTAAAAGGATATTAAAATATCCAAACAACACTTTACTTCGTGGCCAAGCAACAGAAACATTAATTTTGTAAAATCCGCTTAAAAAAAGTATGCGATTTGCGGACAAACCAAACGTACGTCCATCCGTCCGTTGACGTTATTTCCAAAACCGTAGTCAAGATTTTTACCAAAATTGATATTTCCCGATATGTTCGGCTCAAGTTGCGGCCCCTTAAATATGAAAAAAAGGAATTATAATTCTTGGAGGTCGAAACCTCAAGGTCTTTTCATTTTTTCCTTAAAAATGTACACAAAAAACAGACATGCACATATATCTATAACTTTAACTTATCTAAGAATATGATTTGAAACAAACAACCATCTCCAAAATGGCACATTGCACCTCCACATGGGGTTCAGATCTCTCGGCCACCTAAAGCTGTGTTCGGACAGGCCAGAATTTATCAAGGCAAAACTTGGGAGGCCGAGGCAATCCGAGGCGGTGCGCAGGGGCCAAGAAGTTGGGGATCGGGGGGGCTTTAAGCGCCAGCAGCGCTCGCGGCGGGGGGCGGGGGCGTTTACGCGAATAGATGCGGCCGGCTTCCGCGCCGGACAGCGGGCCGCGCTCGTCATATTTCTGCGGAGGCTCCGCGCGACGGCGCTCGTTTGTCTTCCTTTGAGTCCCGCGACGCGCGCGCCCTCCGACGGCCAATCCCCGAAGCCGCGCTGACCGCCGCGCTGTGCCGCGGCGCGCAGTGAGAACTTTTCGCCTTTTGCGCGAGCCAAAGCCGGGGGTTCGAATCGCGTGATTGGAAGTAGGACAGCGCCATCTATCTTATCTTCGATGACGAAGATGCCTGAATTTGGTTTTTTTCGTTCTCCGCTGATGGTGAACTCCGAAATCCAAATGGTTTCCTGGCAATGAAGGGTGAAAGCAATCAGATAAATAAATTATACATATTTAGGTAAATTAAGTACGTAATATAAACAAGAATCGTAAAAATACTTCGAGGCTATTAATTGAATTTTTTAAAATTTATTTTTAAGGGCCTATGTGTACCATCAAAATTATTTTCCACAAAAAAATTGACTTTTCAAGAGACTCCATATTTGGAAGAGCACATATTTTATTTCATTTCTAAATTAAATCGATTTGATAGGAAAGTATATACTTTCAAAGAAGTTATTTTAAATTATATTCTCACTTTCTTGAATGCTCTATTTTTTTTAAAACTTTTTGCTTTCTAATCCTCGTTATTCTCCGATTTAAATGTCCTTTCAAGGTCGCGAGCTGAAAGGAGAGAGTCAACTCTCATCCAATGGGGAGCTTGAATACTAAAAATGTATATAAAGAAGCTCCCGAGTGAGAGAAATGTCCATCTCTCCTTCCAGCTCGTGACCTTAAAGGGTTGATTGCTTAGCGATTCCAGGCGCGTCAACGGCTAAGGTCATTATTCCCGTAAGTTTAGTATATGTTTTTCCTGGGATGGAGGCAGTTATCTAGCGAGGCACCGCCCCAGTCGGGGCAAACTCTCAGCTTCCAAATAGTCTCCCGACATGGGTGCTAGTGTCCTTCATTTAAGAGTATGTATAAGGGAAGAGGATATGTCAAGGAAGAGGAAGGAAAGATCGCGCGCGGACCGTGGCTCGTTTGGTGGCGTTCTACTCCAGCATACGCCAGGTGTCGACCTCCGAAACCATGGAAACTACCGATCAAAGCAGCCGGCCGCTAGAATTCTTCTCCACACAGCGGGTGAATTCAAACTTGAGAGCTACATTTAAATCGGAGTATAATCGGCTAGTCCTTTGCCAATGAGGAACCGCGCTCACTGGGCAGAGCGGCTGGGCGCGCGCGCGGCGCTTGGAGGGCGACTGACCGCTCGCGGGCGACGGCTGAGGCGCTTGGTGGGCGGGGGCAAGGGCGGGGGCGAGGGCGAGGGCGAGGGCGCGGGCGGGGCGCGGGCGGGGCGCGGGCGGGGCGCGGGCGGGGCGCGGGCGGGGCGCGGGCGGGGCGCGGGCGGGGCGCGGGCGGGGCGCGGGCGGGGCGCGGGCGGGGCGCGGGCGGGGCGCGGGCGGGGCGCGGGCGGGGCGGGGCGCGGGCGGGGCGGGGCGCGGGCGGGGCGCGGGCGGGGCGCGGGCGGGGCGCGGGCGGGGCGCGGGCGGGGCGCGGGCGGGGGCGGGGGATGGGGCGAGGACGGAGGCGGGGTCCGGGCTAACCCTTGCTGGCGCCGCTGGCCAATTCCGCGCCAAAGCCCGCGCCTGAGCGCCGCCGTCAGGAGCGCCAACTGTTATAAATCAAAATAAAGGGATCTGTGATAAGCGGCAAGTTGGGCAGAGACTGCCGATCAGGCAGAGATCCGAACCGGAGGCGGAGTTCTGACGCACTTCCAACGAACCGTTGCGATCTTCATTTTTTATGGATATAAAGTTACATTAATTTTACTCACGTTTATTGGAATTATTCTATTCACAAAATAAATGTCTCGATGTAAAAATAAAACAGTATTTCAAACTTCTATATTAAAATAATAGTAACAGATTATCTGGAATTTTTATTTGAGTTCTTGCGTAAGGCTGACAAGGAACAATAGTCAATGGCATTTCCCTCTCCAGCAGTCTCTCTGTCGAAAACTACCTACAATGTTACCTATAATAATTATCTGTGCTTTCAAGCTTTTTCTTTGAGTGCAAGATTGTACAAGGTTGTACTAAAGATTCCCGACGCTTTATAAGCTTTTTAGAGTTTTCTTGTTGAATTTCACTTTATTGTCAGTATGAAAAGGAATGGATTATTTCTTGAATATTTTTTCTTGAATTCAAGTCAGTGTAGAATTCTCTACTCAGTAATTAGTACCATATTCGATACTTTCGACTTTATCCACTTCCCTGTTCTAGTCCATAGTCACAACGATGGTTTCACAACTATGCCTATCCACGACTTTGGATGAAATGGAGGGTGTCCGATGCTGAAAATGATGATAACAGTTGAATGATTATGGATGGTATGATGATTTACATGTGATATTCGATTGAATAATAAGTCAACTGCGCCAAAACCTGGTGAAAACATCCATACTTTAGAAACACTCGAAATCGACGTTCTTAGGACCAACACTTTTTGCCCGACACAAACACTTCCATTGTTTTACTATCGCTATGTTTGCTAATGCAATCTTCAGAATGTCTTGATATGGTGTTGTGGAGGCTTATAACTGTGTCTTACGATATTCTAACCCACGCTTAATTTATTGTAAGCAATTTTCTTCAGACCATTCGAGATTAATTCTTGATAAAACGCTACCCTATATCCCATTTTCTCAATGTTATTCATTATTTTCTTAATTAGATGTACTTTGTGGATGAGTATTTCTATTGTTTAGTAATGACAGATCTAAGGCAAGATCTGGAGGCGAAATCAATATGAAGGTGAGCATTGTCCAGTTGAAATGGAGAACTATTGTGGTTGTTCAACAAAAGCAGAGCCACAAATTGCAGAACCTCATAGGTTGGTCTCGTTGCAAAGCCGTTGTTCTGTCAATGTGCTTGTGCCGCAAGCCAATGGTGGCAGTAGTACATCATACTAAATCGCTCCTAACCATGACACTAGGCAATTTAGACGTGCGACGTGGGATCATAAATCGTTCATCTTGGCTTTGGTCTTGTTGCTTTCACGTTTGAAGTCACCTCCAAGGCAAAAGCGTGGCGTGTATATCCTGCAGTTCTCAACCGGTGCCCCTGGCCATCAAAACCGTTTGAATGTACGACGAAGGTGTGATGCGGTGGCTGAAATTTTCAGCATTTGGTGCAGAATCTGTGGTAATTTTTTTTTCTTTTAAAAAATCGTGGAGAGTGGATGTGAGGGGTTCTTCACCAAGCGGTTCAGTTGTCGAAATCGTCAGTGTGCAGATAGTACTGTGACGAACAGCTATCTGTGAGTGATACTGGCACTCCCAGACTGTAGTAGAGGCAGAATTGCTGTTCTCTGATTGATAGGAATCGTGGCACTTGCTGCTGATGTTTCATAAATCGTCCTTCTTCTTTCTTTGTGATTTGCGAGGTCGTCGAGACTTTTCAAAGGCGTGAACGTATCATATTCGATTCACTGCTGCCAACAATACCCGATTGTAATGTCTGCACCATCTTTCTGGTGTGCGATTCGGTGGAATGACGATCCAACCTCCCACAGGCGCACAAAGCGACTCCCTGGCAATTCTCCACATTGCTGACTTTTCCGGGTCATACTGTCAACTTCATACGACCTTAGAGTACAATCAGGTACATTTCGACTGTCGTGTAGTGCGGTAATCACAAAGAAACACTCAACTCCTGAAATGGCATGTGCCCGGTCTGGCATGAAAATTGAATAACTTGGTATATCTAATGCTCAGTGACCAATCTGTCAAGTTGGTATCTTTTTAGTTATTTCATTCTTGGTGCAACTGTTATTATGATGATGATATAAAAAATCTATTATATGTTATTGTATTGTGTTAAAGAGTGATGAGTGAACCAAGAACAATATAAAAGTATTCGTCTTTAAAACTACTTGTTCTCAAATCACTGGAAGTGAAATAATGGCAAATCAAATGGAGTTCGAGGAATAGAAAAGAACTTTTGGATCAGTAGACCAAGTTTTTGCTTGGCACATAGACAGAAAAACAGGTTGTAATATCAACACTTGAAATGTTATTTAAAATAGTATCGAAAATCTGAGCAATTTCTAAGAATAACCTATTAAAAATTCAACATTCTGTAACGGCAACTCTTGGAAATCATCTTTGCTTATAAATGGGTTCAAAATTCCGGATGATAACCTGATAAGCCAACTTTTTTCTGAAAATTATATAGATGTACTAGTAGATTATACTAGTCGTTCTCATCATGTATGAATAATAAGGTGAGTTAAATTGCTTTTGGTTGCCGAGTAACTACCCTAAGCTGTACCGCATGAGCATTTTACAAACATTACGTCAATCTCTAAAACCACTATCCCTAACACGGTGAGAAGTTGTTTGCTTATTCATGATATATCAGTTATCTTAAATAATTTACATTGAAATAAGTTGCATTGCCTAT
>JAZDUA010001197.1:0-153355 GCA_038098605.1 Gryllus longicercus
GAAAAGGAGAGAAGAGAGAGAAAGAGAGAGAAAAGAGAGAAAGAAAGAAGATGAGAGAGAGAAGAAGTGAGAGAGAAAGAAAGAGTGATGAGAGAAAGAAAGAGTGAGAGAGAAGAAAGAGTGAGAGAGAGAGAAACACAGAGAGAGAAAGAGTGAGAGAGAGAAGGAGTGAGAGAGAGAAAGAGTGAGAGAGAGAAGAGTGAGAGAGAGAAAGAGTGAGAGAGAGAAAGAGTAGTGAGAGAGAGAGAAAGAGTGTGAGAGAGAGAGAAAGAGTGTGAGAGAGAGAAGAAGGTGAGAGAGGGAGAAGAGTGTGAGAGAGAAGAAAGAGTGTGTGAGAGAGAGAAAGAGTGTGTGAGAGAGAGAAAGAGTGTGATGAGAGGGAGAAAGAGTGTGTGAGAGAGAAAGAGTGTGAGAGAGAGAGAAAGAGTGTGTGAGAGAGAAAGAGTGTGTGAGAGAGAGAAAGAGTGTGTGTGAGAGAGAGAAAGAGTGTGTGAGAGAGAGAGAGAAAGAGTGTGTTGAGAGAGAGAGAAAGAGTGAGAGAGAAAAGAGTGAGAGAGAGAAATAGTGTGAGAAAGAGAGAAAGAATGTGAGAGAGAGAGTGTGAGAGAGAAAGTGTGTGAGAGAGAGAAAGAGTGTGAGAGAGAGAAAGTGTGAGAGAGAGAGAAAGTGTGAGAGAGAGAAAGAGTGTGAGAGAGAGAAAGAGTGTGAGAGAGAAAAAGAGTGTGAGAGAGAAAGAGTGTGTGAGAGAGAGAAAGAGTGTGAGAGAGAGAAAGAGAGTGAGAGAGAGAAGAGAGTGTTGAGAGAGAGAAAGAGTGAGAGAGTGAGAAAGAGTGAGAGAGAGAGAAAGAGTGTGAGAGAGAGAGAAGTGTGAGAGAGAGAGAAAGAGTGTGAGAGAGAGAGAAAGAGTGTGAGAGAGAGAGAAAGAGTGTGAGAGAGAGAGAAAGAGTGTGTGAGAGAGAAAGAGTGTGTGAGAGAGAAAGAGTGTGTGAGAGAGAGAAAGAGTGTGAGAGAGAGAAAGAGTGTGAGAGAGAGAGTGTGAGAGAGTGTGTGAGAGAGAAAGAGAGTGAGAGAGAAAGAGTGTGTGAGAGAGAGAAAGAGTGTGTGAGAGAGAGAGAAAGAGTGTGTGAGAGAGAGAGAAAGAGTGTGTGAGAGAGAGAGAAAGAGTGTGTGAGAGAGAGAAAGAGTGTGAGAGAGAAAGAGTGTGAGAGAGAGAGAAAGAAGTGTGAAGGAGAGAGAAAGAGTGTGAGAGAGAAAGAGTGTAGTGAGAGAGAGAAAGAGTGTGTGAGAGAGAAAGAGTGTGTGAGAGAGAGAAAGAGTGTGAGAGAGAGAAAGAGTGTGAGAGAGAGAGTGTGAGAGAGTGTGTGAGAGAGAAAGAGAGTGAGAGAGAAAGAGTGTGTGAGAGAGAGAAAGAGTGTGTGAGAGAGAGAAAGAGTGTGTGTGAGAGAGAGAAAGAGTGTGTGAGAGAGAGAGAAAGAGTGTGTGAGAGAGAGAAAGAGTGTGAGAGAGAAAGAGTGTGAGAGAGAAAGAGTGTGAGAGAGAGAGAGAAAGAGTGTGAGAGAGAGAGAAAGAGTGTGAAGGAGAGAGAAAGAGTGTGAGAGAGAAAGAGTGTGAGAGAGAAAGAGTGTGAGAGAGAAAGAGTGTGAGAGAGAAAGAGTGTGAGAGAGAAAGAGTGTGAGAGAGAAAGAGTGTGAGAGAGAAAGAGTGTGAGAGAGAAAGAGTGTGAGAGAGAAAGAGTGTGAGAGAGAAAGAGTGTGAGAGAGAAAGAGTGTGAGAGAGAAAGAGTGTGAGAGAGAAAGAGTGTGAGAGAGAAAGAGTGTGAGAGAGAAAGAGTGTGAGAGAGAAAGAGTGTGAGAGAGAAAGAGTGTGAGAGAGAAAGAGTGTGAGAGAGAAAGAGTGTGAGAGAGAAAGAGTGTGAGAGAGAAAGAGTGTGAGAGAGAAAGAGTGTGAGGGAGAGAAAAGAGTGTGAGGGAGAGAAAAGAGTGTGAGAGAGAAAGAGTGTGAGGGAGAGAAAAGAGTGTGAGGGAGAGAAAAGAGTGTGTGAGAGAGAGAAAGAGTGTGAGAGAGAGAGAGAAAGAGTGTGTGAGAGAGAGGGAGAGAGAGAAAGGGAGAGAGAGAGAAAGATTTGAGAGAGAGGGAGAGAGAGAAAGAGAGAGAGAAAGAGTGTGTGTGAGAGAGAGAAAGAGTGTGTGTGAGAGAGAGAAAGAGTGTGTGAGAGAGAGAAAGAGTGTGTGAGAGAGAGAAAGTGTGTGTGAGAGAGAGAAATTGTGTGAGAGAGAGAAGTGTGTGAGAGAGAGAAAGTGTGTGATAGAGAGAAAGTGTGTGAGAGAGAGAAAGTGTGTGTGAGAGAGAGAAAGTGTGAGAGAGAGGGGAGAGAGAGAGAAAGAGAGAGAGAGAGAGAATCAAACGGGCAGCCGGAGAGATAGATGGACACCAGAGAGTCGACGAACGGTCAGTGTCGGCAGACGGTCAGTGCCATGCAGACAATAACATAGAGAAGTCACCGAGTCGAGTCAGTCAGTTGAAGGCAGTTAAGATTAGAAGTTGAGCGAAGACAGTAGCTAGGAAATTGAGTCGACGACCTGTAAGCCGACCGGTAAGAGAATGTGTGGTTGGTGAGTCTTATTGTTAAGATGCCTGGCGTCTGCCCTGCGCACCCTCCCGGCCCTGGTGACGCTGCGAGCCAACCTAGCGACTCGCGCCCGCTTTCTCTTCTCGCGCGTCACGTTATCATCTGGGCGCTCCAACTCTCATATAACGTCGTGGACGGCGACGAAGACGACATGACGGTGACGACATTACGGTGACGAAGAAAAACGTGTGTTTATGTGTGGGTGTGATATCCGGCGCAGCTGTTCAGAAGATGCCTGCTAACGATCTCACGCACAATCTTCCTCATTCCCAAGTTGAATTCCACATGCTGATGGAAACGAGCGTTTTGACAAGAATTGATAAACAAAAACTTCGCTCCCATGTAATATAAACTATTTCCTGAGGGAAATTCAGCTGTAGATTTGGACTATTGTAACTCATCCTCCCCTTCGTGAAGGAATCGACTTCATACAGTGAGAACATGGAGAACGATAAATTTGAATAACTATATTTCCCACAGAAATTTAGAAGACGTGCTCAGATAGTGAAGTTACGTGTCCAAAAGCAAAACAAAGAAGCCACCTCAACATTTGATCAAAGGATCAAGAAAACATAACAAGAATAGAAAACCTCTAAAGGCATCCACTGGTAGAGGTATCTGTGATTGTAACTTTTTACCCAATGAACACTTACTGGAAAATCTAATACAACGAAGCACTGATGTTTGGCAAGTCACGTTAGGATGCAAAGCTATTTCTTGAGCCGCCAAACATGGATGCACGACCGGTTGCCTACCAATCAGGGGCAAAGTACACCTTTGTAATTTCCTTACATTATATTTCTCACCCTACGTTCATAGGGTAATCTGATCACCCTCTAATCTCCTACATGTCTCCAAAGTGTGTAATATTTATTCTGCGGTAGCTGAATACGGTTAAATATAGAGATTACAATTTAGTTAAAAACTTGGGTC
Source organism: Gryllus longicercus (assembly GCA_038098605.1). NCBI lineage: Eukaryota > Metazoa > Arthropoda > Insecta > Orthoptera > Gryllidae > Gryllus > Gryllus longicercus. Next base: position 3,563 of record JAZDUA010001197.1, read on the forward strand.
TTATTTTAAGCCATCAGTTGTCTGCCACTAAACAATAATTTCTAGAAGGGTCAACATAACTTACCGTATCGAGAGGATTCACGACGGCAAACAGAAAGCCTCCTTCCCTCGACTTTGGTAGAACAGTGATAACAATAGAAAATTCTGGATACAACTTTTCAGGCATGAAGAGTCTGTATGGAGATTTGATGTCAGACCCAGGTTTCAGGCCGTACGCAGGAAAGCCATCGATTCCTGAGTCGAAATACTGCAACTTCGGATCCAAGAAGGGGATTGTGATAGCTTGTAAGAAGTCCACTTCAGGGAAGCCATCTGTAACAAATGCAGAGAAACGTATTAATAATGTGAAATATGTTTCTATTAATCTCCAGGATATTAACTTTACAATGAATATTTTAATGTCTGTTATAATGTTTATTTTCTTGTTGGTTTCCTGTCTTTAATGAAACAGACTTGAGTTTTTTTTATAACAATTTATGAACAACATGAAGTAAATTGTTATAAAAACTCACAGTCTGTTTTATTAAGGTCAAGGAACTTACAATAAAATTAACATTACATTTATTTCCAAAGAAATTATGTAACTATCTAAAAGAAACTAAAACGGAGAAGAATTTTAAACCTTAAAATTGAGGATTGTTTATATTCCTATACAATTCGAGGACCACTGAGATTTCTCATTCATTGCATAAGTATTGTAAATATAAAAATAAATAACGAATTTTGTATACAGCACACAATATACTAGCACACAGAATCAACAATTCTGCAGTCCACGAAAAGTGTACAAATAAGACAGTCTCTTGAGGATAGGTCCATGGAGAAAACTACACAGAAAAAGACGCAAAAGCGGTTAAAGAACATGACAAAATAATTCATCTAAGTCTCAAAATGAGTTTAAATTTTCAGAATTCGTAAACACCGAGAAAAATATTTAAATCCATCTAAAATATCAAGACATTTCTTTATTTTGATAATGAGTCAAGATGACATCTCTTGGAAATTCGTATTCCACAAAATCGTGTCAACGCATCTTACGCATAGTAACAGGTGGAATGTTTGAAGGATGACTATTTGTATATGAGATCTCTTGAAAACTCGTACTCCACAAAATCGTATCAACGGATATTATGCATCGTCGCATCGTAGTGATAAGTGGGACTTTTGAAGACGACGAGTAGGCAATGAGCGGGCAAGAGTTGGGCGTCGCACACACTCAAATTCATTTCAGATTTCCAATATTTTAAAACATCAAGAAAACAACATACACACAATTTAAATCCATGTAAATTAACAAGCCACACATTTGATTTCTACGACTCCAGGTGACATCGCTTAAACATGTGTGTATGTATATGTATATGTACATGTATGTATATGTGTATGTGTATGTATGTGTGTATATGTATGTATATGCGTGCCATAGATGTTTACAGGTCTGTGTATATTTATATATTGAGTGTATGATCGAAAGGAGTGTATTGTAAATTGTTTTTATATGGTAAATTGTTTTTGAATTATAAGTGTTCATATATTGTAAAACTGTTGGGTTATGGCTACCAACTGGCAATCAGCCAATTGTAGCCAAATAAATATTATTATTATTATTATTATTATTATTATTATTATTATTATTACTATTATTACTATTATTATTATTATTACTATTATTATTATTATATATGAAAACATCAAGAAAAAATACATATAATTTAAGTCCATCAAAAATATCACCACACATTTATTTGATTTTTGTAACGACTCCAGGTGACATCGCTTGAACTTTCGTATTCACCAAAATCGCATCAGCGGATCTTTCGCGTCGTCGCGTCCCAGTGACAAGCGCAACGTTTGAAGGACGACGAGCAATGAGCGGCAATGAGCAGGCAATGAGCGGACGAGAGTCGGGGGCGCGCGTTCAGTCCGAACGAGAGCCGGCGACCGGCGGCGGCGGCGGCGGCGCGGCGGAAATGAAACCGCAGCTCTCTGCAATCAAATTTCCTCAGCGCAGAGAGCGCGAGTGCGTTTAATAAGGAGTCAATTCCGTTTGTGCGCAGCGCTTTCAATTTGCTTCCTTTGGCCCCGCGGAACCTCCCCCCCCCCCTCCAGCGCGCGCCCAGCGACATGATTATTAACTTTTCAAGTGTTGGCAGAGTTTCTTTTTTATGATTGATTACACACGTTCCTCAGCAAAGTGAAGATATTTGTTCTGTAAACATTTCGTCGACGTTAAAGGGAAATTTAAGAAGCAGAACATATTTTTTCCTGATAAACTACAATATGCCTTTTTTACAGTCTAACCTTGCGTCATCATTTGTAGATTACGATAAATTATCACACTTAACTATTCAATATCTGATAAGATTGCATCACAATTTATATTTTAACCTGTAGCAATCGACGTCTCAATATTTCTTTCCTACTGTTTATCGCACATACCGATCTTACCTTGCCCCTTAATGACTCGACTGCTACGGTTCATTACAGATAGCGCTATTAATTTTCTGCCGGAATATTTTCGAAAACTTCTTTGATTATTCTTCGTTTGACAATAAGCTTTTCTTCTAAGTACGTATCGTAAAAATTTCAGGCGTATTTGGTTTCGAATATACGGGACAGTTCTTATAACACATACGATGAGTATAATAAATGTAATTTTTCATATCATTTTATAAATATTCCTTCAAATCGACATTTTTTCTTTGAATATCCTTCTTAGTGAATTTTTTAATACTATTCTGTCATAAGTAAAGTTGTCTCACGTAAAACAGATTAACGTAAGTGACTATTCACAGCAGGATTTTTTTAGAATTTGTTAAGAAAACTCGAAACATGCGAGTTGCAGCTAGGTAAGGCGGTTGGGTGCTCCGACCGAAGGAATAGTAGTATATTCTTCAAAGACAGTGGAATGATAGCTATTATTCACGAAATAATTATATGAGTCGTCATTGCCAACAATATTAAATATTGTTGGCAATGACTCATATAATTATTTCATTGGAAATGCCAACGAAAACTCACCACAATACCAATGTTATTCACGAGTTGATGTTTACGACACGAGCGGCATATGAGAGTGTGTTTAATTTCTACGAATAATAGCCATTCTACGCGAGTAGCAGACTATACGTTCCCTTCGACTTTGAAATTGATGTTTCAAAAATACTGAATGAAAACACATTATTTTTTTGAAATAATTTTATATTCTTCGTACTTTTCACTTCATTAATTAAATATTTTATAACATTAACTACAGACAAGTAAAATAAGCATTATAAAAATAAGTAGTCTTAATTTACTTTTCGGTAAAAGTAATTGTGAAAATAGAACAATTGGTAGTATTTATTATCGCGGGAGTTGACTCTTAACTTGAGCTGATATCTTTTAAAATAGAATTCATAGTTAAACATGATGTATTTTCTATACGAGTTCTCTGACCCTAACAACCAACTCACTTTCTGTTTTGTGGTTCACCTGTCTTACGACTGTTGCGACCTGCCGCTGGAGAGAGCGCAGAGTTCCTGCCCTCTGTAGGCGACCGCGAGAATCCTCTGTCATGTTTAATGAACCAAGACGAATGTGATTGGCCGACCGCAGCGCAAGAATAACATTCTCGCACGGCTTGTGGAATCTTCATCATCAAACGTATCCAATAACGCGTAGAAATGCATACATTCTGCAGTAGTCATAAAGAAAAATCATTCTTTGTATTTGATTGCTGTTAGAAGGTGGTTTTTCGAAAAGTGTTGAACGCAGCGCAGATGTCACAAAGAACAGGCTAATGTCGTTAAGGACTATAGAAATTTTTAGAACTGAAATTTTATTGCAATACAGCCCAGAGCCGATGTAGCTCGGTTAAAAACAATAAGGTTTTGTTCGTTTATTATAAAATCGTGTATGTGTGTGTGTTTTAAAGTCGTGTAAACTAAGGGTTTTGGATGTCAAAATATTACTAAAATGGCTATCAGAAAAGCAATCAATTTGTGATTGTGTTACTATCTTGTTTCTGAACAACCAGACTGCACATCAAACAAAATGTAATATGATATTTCAGAACATACTGAAAAATTCCAGTCTAAATCTTTTGTGCGGGAAAACACGTCGACAATAGAAGACGGGTGCATACAAAAAAATGCTATATCGGGATCCGAACGATTGTATGTATCACATTCTTCAACGGAAACCCCCCACATCGATTCGGATCGTATGGATATGGATATGGAGCTCGCAGCAAGGACGAGGTGAACTTGAGAAATATTAAATTGTATATTTCATCGTCCTGTTTTTGTGTCCACGAAACAAAATAAAAACATGTTTATCCGTATTCGAACGGGAAATTTAAAAAAATCGGAGCGGTGTCTGAGGGCATGTGCGTTTCTGTGCGGAAGCAATACCTGCCGCGAATCCCTCGCCACTCGCCCTGTGCCTGTCGGCGGCCTGGGCCTGTTGACGCCTCCAGGGGCCCCGACGCACCTGCATTGTCAGGTCGTGCGTCGCTCGCTGACGGCAGGCCCGCCCCCGCCACCCCGCACGGCTCCACTCCACTCCGCCGGAAGTACGCTCCCCGGAGACAGCCCGATACGCCAGCGGCCATCTTGTTACGAAGCGCCGCGAATAAAACTAGCAGTAAACCGCGGTCCGCGCTATCTAGCGACGGAGGCGTAAAATTTAATGTACGGCATGAATAATGCAGTCCGGCGGAGGCCAGCCCGCCCGTGGCGGTACCTCTCTCTGCCAGGGCGCACGCCCCGCCACGCTCCGCTCCACCCCGCCCATCCCTGCGGGGTCGCCTCGCCGCCGCCGCTATCAGCGCCACATCTGCGGCCGCGCACGCAATTAGCCGCGCCAGAGACGCAGACAGTTGACGATCGCGGCGCCGCCGAGGGCCGCAAATTGCGTTCGGAGAAGTCGCCGACGCGCGCTCCCTGGGGTGGGAAGAAAAAACCGCCGCTTGATTTATATTCCCCCCGGGAGTTTTGGTACGGAGATTCAGAGCAGCGCGCTCATTCATTGCACGTAAATGTTCACGTTAAAATAGAATATTTATTACTGAAACAATTTAGATATTTTCTTAATTACAATAGTAATGTAATTGTGAAGTAATGTACATTATTAATTTACTAAATTCCATTATAATATCATAAATGAGCCATGTTAGTATTATTTTGACATAAAAACGCACGAAAAGATGTGATCAAGACACGAAACACGAAGTCAGCAATGGCGATATAAAACTGTGACAGCTAGTGATTTCAGACTAGCAGATGGAACGCAATTCAGATGTTTCCACTATTCATGATGTTACCATAAACACGTGAAGTTTCACACTTCTCTTAACATTTCCTCTGCCTAAAATCTTTGAAATTCTCTTTCAACCGAAAGCTCTGTTGATTAGGCCTTCTTGTTACTTCGCTTCCAATGTTCTTCAATATTCATGAATACTACTTTCCTTTACTTACGCCTTACCTGACAAATACAACAGTGAGCGGTATCCGCAGTGAGCATTTACAAGATCCAATATTTAATAAGCAAAATTTTACATCACACCAGCCGGCGCAAAGCACGACAGAGCTGTAATTGCGAGTGAGTAGCTATCAATTATAATGCGGGATATGTTTTGAGAATGTTCCTTAAAATGTATCAGTCGTATTCCTACCCTTAAAGGTTCGTTTCTGAGTTAGTAGAGAGAACCATGCGTGGTGTGTATTGCTACAGGAAGTACATTTTAGGTTTAAACTCAGGACTGAAAAGGTTTTAGCACAGAATTTTTGAAGGACCAAGCTCCCTAGTAACACATTGGGGTATTAGAGTAGTACACATTGCTGAACAGCAAGTAACCCTTCTATTTCTCAGGCGCTTGCTGGCAAGCACTTTCAAAGAAAAACAATTTTCGTTAATGGTACTTCTCCCCCATACATCAGTCTCTTAGACAGTTTTTTAGTTTTCTTTGACTGAACAAATCAAAACTCACATACCTAATCTTAATATCAGTAAGAATCGTATCATAATCCATGCAGTGAAGCTGTCATTCAAGAAATCGCCGGCCAACGATAAATCAAGAACAAACATATTGACACCGACACGATTAGGATTGTTTCGAGAAATGTTCATAGTACTGTCACTTAATAAGGCGCGAAAACTAGTATTTTTTATTTTACACAACATTAATTACAGAACTAATCACGAACTTATGCAGTTTTATGAAAGGGTCCAAAAAAATTGAAACTTCAGTGGAAGCAATAGAAATCGAACCTCTGCCATCTTAACAAATGCATTCTGGATCGATGTTTTCAAACAAATTGGAAACATTTTTAAGAATATTTTGAAAAACGTCCGTAAGGCTCTAAGTCCCCCCCCCCAAAAAAAAAGATTGATTGGAGTTCGCAAGGTTTCGATTTGGGCCAGATCGATCCGAGAATATTTATTTGGAAGAGATTCATGAATAGTATGGAACTAGCACTTGTTTTTACCGTTATTAATTAAATACATGGAGAAAAATTAGAATCGTGTTTGAGAAAATAATTATTTACGACTGCCCAAATTTCACGCAAAAGTAGGCACAAACCACATACATTTTTGAAAATTTGTATACAACAGTATTTTACGATCTTCCTCAAAATCAATCTTTTGTCAATAAGTGTTTTGGAAGAAGGTGAATCTTTAACACAAAAATGCTCAATTAATAATGAAAAGTTTTGAAATTTGAATAACTTCTGTGACATCGAATACGGTTTAACGATACATACGATACGATACATTTTTTCAAAAATCCATGTCATTATTTGTCACATGATGAATAAATTCGACAATAAGCATTAGGCAGGAATATTGACGTGTGATTTCAGAGAGGAAGTTATGTTGGAATGATGAGCAAACCAGGGAAAATGTTTTCAATTAAAATAGTGAAAAACATCGTGGCACTCGATCAAAGGATTTGTTTCGTAGATTGCTATATTAGTGATTCCGGGTGCGTAAACTGTAAGGTCATTGGTCCCGTATGTGTAGTGAATGTTTGTTATCGCGGATGTGGCAGTAATCTTCCCCCGGTGATTTGCGAGATCCAGCGGCAACCTACGTGTCGGCTAGGGGGGATTTTCCGAACCAGGTTTATCCCGCCATCGGGACACTGCCCCAACCAGGTCAAGGTCTAAGCCCACGACTGTTCTCCCGGTATGTCTGCTAGTGTAATAGACATAAGTGCATATGCAAGGCCTGAGAATAGGACAAGGAAGAGGAAGGAAGGATCGCGCGCGGCCCTTCACCTGTTTATTAGGGTTCTGCTCCGGCTTTCACCTGGTGTTGATCGGAGAAACCACAGAAAACTACCTATCAGAGCAGCCAGTCGGTAAAATTCTCCTCCATACAACGGCTGAATTCGACCTAGCTGACAAGCTAGTGTCGAAACCCTGCCACCGCCGGGATTCGAACCTAGGAACTTCCGATCAGAGCCACTGCAGTGATATCAACTAATGCTCTGAGCCACCTAAGCTGGCGGTTTGTATCATAAATAAAACAACAGTTAAATATTGTTGTAAATATGTACTTTTAATGTACTTAATGTATTATCTTAAATGTCTCTTTCCTGGATAATTTAAATTCAATTTTTCCTCGTTTTAATTTTTTTTAGTTCCGTACGCTTCAATTTTAGTGATTTATTTTGATGGATGGAGGTTGATTGGTTTTCTCTGATGTTACGAGTACAATACATAGTTGGAAGGGATTGACGGCTTACTTCTTCATGGTTTCTAAAGAGCATTAAGGTCACTTTTTAAAATAAATTGGAACAACTTATTCTCTAAGAAGCATGATCATCCTATGGTTGTAGATAGGATTTAAAAAACATAGTATTTGAATGTAAGGACATTAATTGAAATATATTTCGTAACTGTGATCTTCGTTTACAATATTTTGTAAAAGATTTCAATCAGAAAGATTATCTACAAGGCAGTCTCTTTGACAGAATGCTTTCGTCTCGCTACCCAAGGTTCACTAAATTAGTATCCGAAAATGCGTCTACCCGTACTCTACTGATCATTTGCTTAGGTTAGTCACAGAGTTCTTCCACATCCTGAAAATAATAACCATGAAACGAATACTGGCATGTTGAAATGAACAGAGAGGTTGATAAAAGAATATACAGAAAATGTCCGTGAATCGATTCGGTGTTAGTAGTGTGTAATTCATATAGTGAGAGAACGTACGAAATAAGAGAGCAAAGAGTAACCTTTCGTGACGTGACAGACACGCAAAGGCATTTTGTGCGAGTAACATTGGAGTGACGTTACCGTGGATTACGATTTGTATTGATCCGGTCAAATAAATATGAAGCCTCTCAACAAACGAGGAGAGAAAATGGTGGTTTCTTGTTAAAGATAAATTTTTGACGTGGATTTAAATTACTTTCGTTAAACCAATTACGTGACGTCGCGTAGAATAAGTATGTACGTAAAGAACCGAATGTCTTAGTGACAATTTCCTGTAAAAGGAGATGGAAATGTCAACGTATTACTGAAAGTGAAAAGGGAATGTTCAGTTTAAGTCAAGTTAGAGTAAGTTGCAGAGTCACAACTGTTTTGTAATGTCAGTAAACTCTTTTTAAACTAGGTATTACGCTAAATTTAATGTTCATGATTTTCGAATAGTATATAAAACTGTTAGGTGTCAATATCTAATATTGTTTTGCCTCAAATTTTTATTTTCATTATTAATCACCAGATTTACAAAAGTATGTCAACCAGAGAAATGGATCTAAGACATACTGCGATTACATGTTCACGTATTGTAATATTCATACGAGTATAAATGTCCTTTTCGGGAAATACACAACTCTTATCGGTATTCACATGATTTGATAGTCAATCGAACAACTCACTCCATTCTTGTCTCCAAATACACAGATAAGGTAGAGTTTTCTCTATCTGAATGCTTATGTTAAGACCATAATGAACATGCATACCTTCTAATTAAAACAAAATCTATGTTAATGTTTAACAGAGCTTATTTTTGTGTTTAATAGATTAATGTCTAAAAATCCAATGTAATCTAAAAAGCATGGTTATTTAATACCCTAGAAAGAATTTGATGTTTCATAATTGTTTATTATTAATAACACACGAATTACATTACTTTGCACCTTTTTAAATTTTCGAAACTCAGGAAAAATAGACATGAAAAATGGATGCAGACAATACTATTTTTCTTGAATACTAAGCAAAGGTATAGAATCATGCTTAACAATGTCATTGTCAGGAAAAAATAAAATTAAAACAAAAAATGGCCGCAAATATCTATATTACTAAATTCCGACGCACGCAGAAATTCAAAGAATGTTATTCAGCCTGCGGCCATCTCAGAGATAAAAGAGATAGCTATATAGTTTCGATAAACACCAAAGAAATCGAGGAAGATTGAAAAACAGTGTCACTGAAAAATGCAAATATTTCGATGTGTCATTCCACGTATTCTACTTTTGTGCGCCCCCAACTGAATTGCTACACTGCTTTCGACACGGCTGACGTCCTGTGATATCAAGACTTCCAGGAAGAGATTGTTCGCCTTTAAATGTTAGCTATTCATTAGTTGCGATATAAAACAGCAAAGTTTTTTATATTATTAAGTAAAGTACAGTCGGACTGTTTATGTACCTACTATATTACGTTATTGCAGTATACCTGATGACTGTTTTGTTAAAATATATAATTTATTGCGGTGTATTACGAAAGTATTTTATTTGTCCTTGAGGAGTGTGCATACTAGTTTTTAGGAAACCAATGTGTTGTTTTGTTCATCAGCATTTAGTTGCTGCGGGCCACTAGAGTGATATAAATCTCAATACACTCTTCGACATTGTTTTGCTTTTGTTTTACAGCATGAAGTTACTTTCTATTTTATATTCCACAATGGACGAGCAAAGTCAAAAATGTCCATTTCATGGTCACAGGTAAAATCATTATTCAAGTTTACTCTTTGTTTTCACATTTCAAATAATATATACATCTGCTTTAACAATTAAATTTGCCCTTTCTTTTTACATTCCTCCTTGTTTTCTCCTTTTCTGGTATTCATATGTTTCACTCTTTCCTTTTTTCAGAAAAACTAGTAGTTCCACAAGAGCACACATTTCTAACTTATTTAACAATGGCAATTTTCGCAAATTTTGAGAGTCTATGGAAGATGATACTCTGCTAATTTTAGCGCCCTTTATCTCTACAGAAAATTCAAAGTAAAATACGTGAAGTCGTTTCTGAGGAAAAAAAATCAATTTTATAAATTTCATTGCTTACAAGCAGAAATTACGAGAAAACGGGTAGTTTTTTAAAAAGATTGTACATGAACTATTTTAAAGATCATTTTTAAACACATTGAATTTTAGCAAAAAGCTCTGTCATCAATATTTTATTTTGGATTTGTTAATTTTTAATATTTTTAAATACAGAGTTCGACGAAAATAGGACCAACACCAATTTTTTATCGCCCTTTACTAGAAAAACATTTACAAAAAAATTGTACCCGTTTTAAGAAATAATTATTTAAAATTTGCCTGTATACCAGGCAAAACCTGCACTTATTTCTGTAAAATTGTAAGTGTCCTTATTGCAAAATATGCTTTTGAACAACAGATATAACTTTTTTCTAATAAATTATTCAATATTATAGATTGTAAGAAGAAGTTTAAAAAAATAGAAAATTAAGATATTTCAATGAAAATGACATCGACCCCATTTTAAGCACCCTTTTACGCAAACCGGTGCAACATTTAATCAAAAAATTTTGAGTCATTTTGGAGAAGAGGTCGATTATAGCGGCGTGCAAAGTGATCCCCAAAAGGACGAAAACTGGTTTGAAGCTCGCAGGGTCTCGAGTTCGTTCAGATCGAACGAGAAAACCAATTTCGGAGAAAACCGCCTGAATGTTTCAGGCGTTTGCGGATACCGCAGACGGACAGAGAGACCCTTTGTCGTCTATCTATTTTTCGGTATCTGGGAGCCACATAACATGGATTCTGACTACACAAGGTTGCGGGGAACTCATCTGCTGCATCAAGGAAAACGATCTTACTATTCTTCGTCCCCAGTTCCCGACAATACGAGTTGTTCTTTTGTCTCAAAATTGTAGACTTCCTCCGCAGTCTTACAATACTTCCAATTACTGTGTTAAACATAGGAGGAAAGTAACACGTCCACTTTATCTTTTCCAATAAATTTTAAAAAATTGAACAAATTTTACACTTTCCAACACAGTCTTTAACTCAACGAATAGAGAAGTATTTAATGTATTGTAAGGCATCTTAGGTTTTTCCTGAAAATAGAATTATAGGTAAAAACAATAGAAGAATGAAGTTTTTGTCAAATGGACGTGTCAGCTTTGGAATGTATGTTGTTCATTTGTAATCAGTGGGCGAGAAACTAAAGAGCTGAATGCATCGTTTCACATACTAACCACGGGCAGACTTTCACCTAGATACAGTAAACAGCTGCTTAAGCGCTCAATCTCTGAGAGGACTCCAGATGATAGTAATGCAATATAATAGGGATCCCAAAGCAATTTTTTAGTTATTATTAATGATATATTTATTACTATTTTTATAATATTATTTACTGATATATTTATTATAATTAGTATTAATATTATTGCTGCCAGAAACACTTTGTACGTAACATAAAAATGAAGTTGAATTCTATCCAACTATGAAAAAAGTCTTTTTAATAAAATTGAATAATATGGTACTTAAAGTGCAATTGAAATATGAAGTACATCTTTGTTAATGAATTTAACTAATAGTGACAACAAATTTGTGCTAGAGATCATAAGACCCGATAAAAGTATCGCAAATCGGAGCACCAAACATCCATCAACCCAGTGAAACGAATCGCGCACAGCCCAGCGCAGCAGAGATCGCGCGGGCCCTCCGTGGGCGCGGCGAAGCGCCCGTGCCGCCCCCGCCCGGTGGAGCGATTCAACGCCGGCAGAGGCCGCGGCGCGGGTTCGTCCGACGGGGCATAGATGGCAGCACAGCGCGGCGGCTCAGGGAGGCGGGCTGTGTGACGCCCAACGCTTCAACAAGTAGCGGCGACAGCGACCGGGGCGGGGCGGGGCGGGGGGGCTGGACGGGGCGGGGCGGGGGGGGGCTGGACGGGGCGGAGCAGGGCGGGGCGGGGCGGGGCGGAGCGGAGCGGGGCGGGGCGGGGCGGGGCGGGGGGCTGGACGGGGCGGAGCGGGGCGGGGCGGGGCGGGGCGGAGCGGGGTGGGGCGATGCGGTGCGGGAGCGGGATTGGGCGGGGGCGGGGAGGCGGAGTGGCGGGACGGGAGGGGAAGCGGGGCGTTGACGGAGCGATGAGGGGGCGGGGCGGTGTCGGGGGGCGGTGTCGGGGTCCGGGTCGGGGTGGCAGTGTGGCGGGGTAAAGCGGGGTGAGGCGGGGTGAAGCGGGGTGGAGCGGGGCGGAGCGGGGTGGGGCGGAGCGGGGTGGGGCGGAGCGGGGTGGGGTGGGGCGGAGCGGGGTGGGGCGGAGCGAGGTGGGGCGGAGCGGGGCGGAGCGGGGTGGGGCGGGCAGGAGCGGGGTGGTTAGGGGCGGGGCGGTGTGGGGTGGGGCGGGGTGAGGCGGGGTGGGGCGGTGCGGGGCGTGATGGCGTGGGGCGGGGTGGGGCGAGGGTGTCTCAAGGGATGCGGCAGGGCGCCAGGGAGTAAACCGGCAGGAAAGCGGGCAGAGGCAGATTAGTGCAGGCTGGAGTAGCCTTGTAGCCTTAGATTTCAACGGCTGAGGGTTTCACATACGATACACTAAATAAGATGAAATCAAAGGAAATGATATCGGCAGGATGACCATCGGGTGACGGGTCGTCCATAAATTACGTATCGTTAAAGAGTGGGGAAGGGTTTTGAGGCAGCGTTACGCTGTGTTACGTAGGAGAAGTGGGATATTAGTTTACTGTTACGTAACATCGATATTTACTTATTTTACTTTTGAAACATTTATTGAAATAAATCATATTGAGTATCGTACTGAAACTTTTACAAATTAACTAATTAATTTGTTTTCAAATCATAAAAATTAAATTAATAGATGTAAATTGTTCCAATAAACGGAAATATTTTTTATAACTTTTATCCAATCTGCAATATTACAAAGGAAATATTATAAACTGATATATAGAATATTCTAGAATCCAATTAAACTGGTTCTATATGCTCTCATCCTTGCGTCTTCCATGACGGCGTGAGCACAGCTTATGATAAATTTACTCGCCTTTACGTTATTCCTTCACTCGAAAATTGCCTTAAATCTTATTGTTAGGCGCAGTCAGCATCGCCAACTTACTCCAACTTTAATTACCATAAATTTTAATATACAACACAAATAAAATGAATACAAATTGTACTACGGTGCTATTATTTATTTTTACTTATTGCATTTACAGGGAAGGGATGTCCAAATGTTCCGAAAGTATTTAGAGAGGAGATTTGAAGCTCACGTTATGGGTGCGTTACAGTGGGGATCATCAAAATGAATACCTCCACTGTATTTTGAATATACTCCAATTTTGCATATCCCTATCCATACTCCGTGGAGAATGGATAACACTTCAAATTTGCCTTACATATTGTATGGATGGCCCTTTTTGAATAAGAAAATTCTAAATATACCATGTTGAAGATGGGCAGGCTGGGAAAGATAAGCCTCTCTATATACCTAGAGACGTATGACAATTGTTGTAAATTTATGAGACAATTGTCACAAAACTCTGTAAGTAGGGTGCTCTCGGATATCCAGTCGGGCATCAAACATATTGAAGACGAATATTAGCTTAGTTTATAGTGGCGTAGGGAACACATTACTGCAACACACATTAAAAACGCGCTTAACTCGGAAACTTCACGTCCTAGTCTTTTAAAAACTGTAGAGGACTGTTGTGGGAATGATAATGGGATAGGTGAGGATTATAGGAGATAAGTGTTTATGATTCTTAAGCAGTACTCTACAAAATGAGCCCTTTTTGATTTTTTCTTTCATTTTTGTATCTTTAGCTACTACTAATCCATTTAATGTGTGTCCACCACTCCATTCAATGTATGTCCAGAAACGTGCAGAAACCCGTAATCTCTGAACAAATAAAATACCAGAATAGAGACAAAATTAATAATCTACGATAAAACTGAAGTGAATGTTTTAGTTTCCATGAAATTTAATCCAATCGCTTAGCATAATTAAAATGTTTACTCATCTACACTGCATGAATAATGAAGCAACGCACGCTCCACCGAAGGGCGCAAAGCTGAGAACCAGGATGAGGTTTTATATATTTTTTATAAAGATTTACACAGTGTGGAATGTTCGCACACATCCTGCTAGTACGTATTAAATATATTGAGGTTGAGTGTCTTTCAGACGAGTCCTACCAATAAAGGACAATAAAGGATACTGAAGCAAACAAGACTTACAGTCACAGCATGCGCACAACTGGGTACGCTAAGTTAGTAACGAAAGCGCGCTTCATTCGCCAAGGCCAGCACTTAATGGAACAGCTGCTAATCTGCGAAACTTTCCAGTTGGCATTGGTCTCCTAGATCCTTATCAAAATATAAAATTTTCTTTTACTGCGAATTCCTGTCATCAGGAATATTACTTGTTTTTTTTCAGCTTAACCTTCTATTGCCCCCTTGTTACATGTATGTAACCATATTTCTGGCCAACTCGTATTTGCATCTTTAGCACTAATTTGCAATTTTTATTTCAATGGACGGAGACATCCTAAATGAAACATGAAGCATGTTTTTTTTCATTCCTGATTGCTAGATGTCGAATTAGCCGAGATCGCTAAGGCATAAAACACTCCTGGCCAGGTCGTACGAAAGACTGGCGTCAGTTCGAATCTTCATCTAAAGCAGTGCTTAACTGCTATATGCCCCTAGTTAAGTCGGAGGATGAGGCCGTAGTTAAAACAAATGGATGGAAAACGATGGGCCCTAAACGATCAAGCAGGAAAACAGATGGGGCCGAAAATTTATTTTTAGCCGCATCGTACAAAATTTGAATCGTTTATTTCAGAAACTCGTCAAACGCCAAATTCCTCATTTCGAGAAAACTGAGGTAAGTCCCCCAATTTTTGAGATTTTTCTTATTATTTTTTTTATTAAATGTGTTAATTAATTAATATTTTTCATGTAAATATGCACTAAACGACGTGTCAATTCGTATCCTTCTGGAACAATAATCCGTCGCTAAAGTGTGTTTTAGATTTTTGCGTTTGACAGGTTTCTGAAATAAATGATTCATTTGGTCTCTATGAACATTCTATTACATTTTTGTACGCTTAGCTCGTCCGGGTGGTGATGGTTTTTCTCCTCCACCGGCACAAGAGATTAAGATCTGACCTTCACATCAGCTAGCACATTTCCTCTTCAGGTATCTCTCGCAGCGGGGCACCGCGCCAACCGAGCTACGCGGTAAGCTTCCGACTGTCGCTCCCATATTTGTAATAGAAAAGAGCATATACGTAATGGGGATGGTGTGTCCTCAGAGCGTGGCACCGTCCCAGCAGGGGCAAGCTCTATATTATCGACCGGTCTCCCGGCATGTGAGGTAGTGTGTTGCATGTGAGGAGTAAGGAGTAGGAAATGGCAAGGAAGAGGAGGAAAAGTTCACGCACGGTTCGTGGACCGTTTGTTAGGGTACTGCATTCCTCTGGTGTTGATCGGCGAAATCACGGAAAACAACCGATCAGAGCAGCCGGCTGCTAGAATTCTCCTCCAGACAGCAGTTGAATTCGAACTAGCTCTATATGTATGCCAATGTCGAAAATACACCATTTACGTGACGTTGAGAAGTGCTGCAGTGACGGAAGTTTCGCAGGGTGAAAGTTCTGGCAATGGCGGCTCACGTCTATGAAGTTAGATAAAAAACTGGTAGGACGATGGAAAATTAGGCATGCTTATCTTAATAATTTAAATCGCTTATTTCTAGTGCATTAAGTCGCCCATCGCGTTGCAGGCGATGACAGCCTCCACCGCGATAATCGGCCAACGCTCGTTGACTGTTAGCAACTCAATTGCTTGCGCGAATCCGCACACAGGTAGATTTCTAGCCGTGTTCCACTACGGTGGAACGATAACGACATCCAACTTCACGAGCAATCTATCTTATGATGCTCTCAAAACCCTAAATGAATTCTCGCTTCTGGGTTCGAGGCGAGGCGTCTCACACGCGCATGCGTCACGCGATACGCCACCTGGCTCCGGTACGATGCGTTTCTCTTCCGGGGCCCTTGGCAAGAGAGGCACGTGTCGCGAAGTGGTGAGGAGTTGGAAACAATTTCAGGACGAGGAGGATATCAAGTACGACGCAAGTCCCTTCCGCTCGCAGTCGGAGTGCTTGGAGAATGGCGTGCGGGTAGGGACGCTGCGCTGATGAAGGTTGCCACGGGCCATCAGCTCTGCATCCGAAGAGAGGAAATCGTAGTAGAAGCGATCTCGGGATACAACACGCGCACGGTGAGAGAGCACCTGGCGGCACGCGAGTACCAACCGGTTGCACGCACCAGAATGAGACCCACCAACGTTCCCCACTCCCCCATCAGGAGAGCTCAGTGTAATGGTGAAATTGAAACAGCTCCGCACCCTAAGACAGAAAAATCGTAGTAGAAGCGATTTCGAGCTACTACATGCACACGGCAAGAGTGCACCTGGTAGCGCACGAATACCAACCGGTTGCACGCACCAGGGCCACCAACTCTCCCACCTTCCACATCAGGAGAGCCAGCAGAACCAAGTGTAATTGTTAAATTGAAACAGCTCCGCTTCCTAAGAGAGAAAATTGTAATAGAAGCGATCTCGGGCTTCTACGCGCACACGGCACCTGATGACGCACGAGTACCAACCGGTTGAACGCACCAGTGCCACCAACACTCCCCCTTCCCCATCAGGAGAGCCAGCAAATCCAGTGTAATTGTGAAATTGAAACAGCTCCGCCTCCTAAAAGAGAAAATCGTTGTAGAAGCGATCTCGGGCTACTACACGCGCACGGCAAGAGTGCACCTGGTAGCTCGCGAGTACCAACCGGTTGCATGCACCGGAATAAGGGCCACCAACGCACCCCTCCCCCCATCAGGAGAGCGCCAACAGAACCCAGTGTAGAGAACATCTCATTAAATAAACTGTTTACATTTTTTTGTACCCCATCCTGTATAGAACTGAATTTCATGGTTCCATGTGTTAGTTTTAGTCATTTTCATTTGTTTAGGTTAGATTGTACATGTCCTCATAGTAAATCATCGAATAACACTAATGAATGTTCTTCACAAGGTATTCATGTGGCATTATAAACGAGTACGACATACAAACAGACCCCCTATTATTGGTGTTGAAGCCATAAAATTTGTAAAATGGGACGTTTGTTGCCTTCCAAATACACTTAAGATTACAGTCTGTCTAAAATACCCGAGAAAACATTCATATCTACAGTGGAATCCGCTGGGGAAATGTACAGATGTTATGTTCAGGAATGCAGTGAGAAACATCTGATAACGGTAGATTTTCTGATCAGCTAAATGTTCTATAAATAAAGCTTTACACACATTATGAGATGTTCAATACGTGGTAGAACATAGGTTTCAACAGACACATGCAAGTTTTGTGTTGCTTGTAGACTAACTGATCATCAAACGAAAGGTGAAGGATCTCGTTTGACTGTCATAGGAAAATTGTGTAGTGTTAAATAAACTTAAAAACGAACAGTGAACATTTAATTTTAGAAATTCATATTTTTCATTGCTTCAAAAACTATTTAGAACTAATTTAGCAGATTTGCATTATTTTAGAATTGTAGAGGGAAAAATGTTGCTCAACAAATGGTTGGAATTAAATGTCAGAAGATTGTTTCTAAGCGGTTAACACTACGTATCCAACGCCGCGATACTAAAGGCCTTTTCACAATGTAAAAGTAAACATAAGCATAACGCATAGACGTAAACATTAACATAACTGATTGACTGAAGTATTTACAATGTCTGACGTAAACGTAAGCAAAATAAGAGTTTCTATTGGCTGCAAGACTTTCTGGTTTACTTTTGTTTGGATGTGAGAATCAATTTCGACGTATCGACTGTGTCCATGTCCCATATGGCGTTAGTTCGTCTATCGACTTCGCTTCTCTTTAGATTTTCGATTTTGAGTTCCGGTTCTGTGATTGGTTCATTTCTTATGTCTTACTGAAGCATACGCACACAAGCTTGCAAGCTAAGTTAACGTCTTACGTGATATGCTCATGCATCAACGCATTGTGAATGTCTGCTTATGGACGTAGACCTAACTTTTATGTAAACGCCAAGCTTATGTTTATGTTTGCATTGTGAATGGCCCTTTAAAGAACACTTAAAAAAGCTTATTAGTAGGAGGTCGCAGAAGATGTTTTCGACGAACCACGCGTGAAAGATGTGGAATTGAGTGGCTGCAAACACGCGCGTTTGAAGGCAAGTAATCGAGAAAATCCGCACTGCAGCAGAATTCAAAGGGCCGTGGACCAGAAAATGCGAGTTGCTGATCGCGCGAAAACACTCGATACGTCTTGACCAGTCGCCGATCAACCATCGAAGGCCGAAAGGGACCATGCCACGGGTATGACGACGTGATTCCCTATCTAGAAAAAAATTATTAAGATTAATTTAGAAGAGGATCTCATCGTAGCTAAAATTAACGTTCTGTTTTGTTCAGAAATAAACATGAAATAAAAATAAAATAATTTAGTCTTTATAAAAACCAAACTCTAAATCGTATTACAAGCCAGTTTATGCTTCTATCATCTCACATTCACGGTCCAGGCACGAGATCTCAGAACGAAATTATCAACTCTTGTCTTTTGTTTGGATTTTCCCCTCTCAGTTGCCTTGGAGAAGCGGGAATTTATTTTTCTTTCGGGATATTTTTCTTGTCTGGCGCTCGTAGCCTCTTCTGTAGTCGGGGCTACGTCGCGCCCTGACTCGCCTCATAACAGCCAATCGCTACAGCGGCCGCCTTCTCAGGGCTGGAAAGGGCTGGTCCAGGGCTGGCTCAGGGCTGGTCCCGAAAGCGCGCGCGCCCACTTTTAAATGTCCCAACACATCTACGACATCAAGAATATTATGTCCCTAACAACATGAAATTAATATTTAGGTAGAGCGAAAAAGTATTTTCTTTTATTGCGACGTCACAAGATGAAGATATGGCCATGATATAATACATCACAATAGGAGAAACATTACGAAAGTGACAAGACGTGAATAATTGAGAAACTTACGGGAGAGCAAACCCATTTGGTGACAGGATATAAGAGTGTGTTCGTCTTTGAAACGAATTTTATGAAAATGTTTCTCACCAATGATAAATGCTAACACCATCACTTTTTATACGAAGGTAGGAACTTGTTTATCACTTTACATTTAAAAATGAGTTCATATGAAATTGTTAATCAGAAATATCTACACTATGTGATCAAATGTATCCGGACATGTGGCTGAAAATTACTTTTCCGTTCGTGGCGCCCTCCATCGATAATGCTGGATTGCAATAGTCTTGGCGCATCCTAAGCCATTTTCGCGGGCATACTTTCAATCAGGAGCAGGAAGGTTTCTTGGGGAATGGCTCCCCATTCTTCACGGAGTGCTGCACTGAGGAGAGGTATCGATGTAGGTTGGTGAGGTGTGGCACGAAGTCGGCATTCCTAAACATCCCAAATGTGTTCGATAGGATTCAAGTCAGGACTCTGAGCAGATCTGTCAATTAAAGAGATGTTACTGTCGTGTAACCACTCCGCCACTGGCCGTACAGTATGAACAGGTGCTCGATCGTGTTGAAAGATGCAATCGCCATCCCCGAATTGCTTTTCAACAGAGGGAAGCAAGAAGGTGTTTAAAACATCAACGTAGGCCTGTGCCGTGGTATTGCCACCGAAAACAAGTGGTGAAAAACCACGACCACACCATTACACACTTTTGGACGTGTCCGGATACGTTCGATCACATAGTGTATATTTTCCCCTCTAAATGTGAAGATGTAGGTTCTTCCGAATCTACGAAAACCGTCCAACTACATGACGATCCATTCGGAAGCCTTCAGCAGGGAGTGTGCGCAGCCTCGGCGACGCTGTCGGCCCAATCTCTCCCGTATTGAAGCATGGCCGGCGCAGGGGCGGAGGTAGGGCGCAAGGGCGTGCGCTGTGGCCGGGCCCTCGGCGACGCAGGCTAAGTGCCCTAATGAAGACATGTATACACGCGGGCTCGTGATGCGGGGCGCGGGGCGCGGAGGTCAAGTGGCGGGCGCCCCGCCCCCAACCGCCCCGCGCGCACCCCCCACAGTTTGTCACACTTTCTGCCGCTGGCTGTCCTCGGCGCTGGGCCATGCTGCGGTGGCCGGCGTGTCACCACGCTAATTTTAGGCGGCGTGCGTACGCGCCAGGGAGCGGGCTAGACGCAGTGCGGGCGGGCGTTAGGCATGGCGGGACAGGGTGGGTAGAGTGGGCGTTCGGGAGGATGGGGGCGGGGCGGGGCGGGCGAGCCATGCGAGGCGGACGAGGCGGGCGAGACGGGGGAGGCGTTCGTGGCGGGGGACATGCGGGGCGGGGGGCGTGCGAGGCGGGGGGGGGCGTGCGGGGCGGGGTTGGTGTGTGGAGCGGGGCGCGTGCGGGGCTCGAGTGGGGGGGGCGGGGCGGGGCGTGCGGGGCGGGCGGCGTGCGAGGCGGGGGGCATGCGGGGCGGGGGGCATGCGGGGCGGGGGGCATGCGGGGCGGGGGGGCATGCGGGGCGGGGGGCATGCGGGGCGGGGGGCATGCGGGGCGGGGGGCATGCGGGGCGGGGGGCATGCGGGGCGGGGGGGGCATGCGGGGCGGGGGGCATGCGGGGCGGGGGGCATGCGGGGCGGGGGGCGTGCCGGGCAGGGGGCGTGCGGGGCGGGGAGGGGCGTGCGGGGCGGGGAGGGGCGTGCGGGGCGGGGAGGGGCGTGCGGGGCGGGGAGGGGCGGGGAGAGGCATTTGGGCGGGGGGGGCGTTCGGGTCGGGAGGGTGCGAGCGAGCAGGCGGGCGTTCCAGGCGGGTCGCGGGTGCGGGCGGGGGGGCGTGCAGGGAGACGTTGCGAGGGCGTGGCGGGACGGGGAGGAGAGGGAGGGGCGGGGAGGGGCGTGGACGGGTGGGGAGGGCCTGGAGGGAAGGAGAGGGCGAAGAGGGGCGGGCTAGACGCAGCCAGTGCGTGCGTGCGTGCGTGCGCGCGTTTGGGCCGCGATGACTCACGGCGCAAAGCCCCCGAAATTACATTCATATCTTAAAAGCGGAGGCGGCCCTGCCCTGCTTGCGCAGAAGCTAATGAAGCTGCTCTCTGGGCCTCGGGGGAGGACTGGCTGCCCGCGGCGGCGTCGGATTTCACGCGCTTGCCTCGACAGGGCACGTGACAAATGTCAAGAACGGACTCCCATCACTCATATAATGTGCTTAAACGGTAGATGAAGTAAGCGGTTAAAGAATTTATTTCAGGAATTCGCGTACTCCAAACCAAGCCTTACTTGTACTTTTATAAGTTTTTGATTGTACTTTCTCGTCTTACTACGTATGTAGTACAGAGACAGAATTGTAATTGCGCTGTAAAAATCGATTTTTCGACAAAAAAAGAACAACTTATGAACGGGACCCGCCAACGAAGAAGTTGATACATTTTGTTTCTCTATGTAGTCAATTACTTTCTCTGACCCGTTTTTTAGTCAGTATCCACGTTTTGTTGGTCTTTAATACCGAAAAAAATTCATCTGTCGGACTATGTGTACTGCACTAGCGCCTAAACTGGTTAGGCAATTTTCTTTAGAATTCATATTCCCTGATCGCTGTGAATGAACTCGGCGCGGAAATAATTGTTGCTGGTTCTATACACTTTTGGAAGTTCATGTAGTAGTATAATATTGCGTCACTGATTCATATAATGAGAGGAAATATGTGCTGTTGTAGCACCATTAGGGTTAGTGTGCATTTATTCTTCGCTACGTTTATAGTAAAAAAGATTAAAAATTTGAGAAATGGAACAAATCACATAAAAATGACAAGAAAATTATCACAATAAACTGACAAGACGTATGTGTATGGTATGTTGGTATAGTGTTATGTTGGTTTGGTGCTAAGCACATTCTTAAGTGACTGGAGTGATGATTGACCAAATCACTCGTCTTTTAGTAATTGCTCTCAATGACAACACCCATACTTTATTGTGGTCCCGGGAAAGGTATCGAAACAATCAATCCATCAACCAATCAATTTTCTTTAGAAATACTTTCATTTAAAGAAATGCATTCCATTTCTTTAATGCCATTCAAAATGGAGGAAATATTTGGAAACATTTGGAGGGTGGAAACACTCACATTAAGCAAGGCTTGTAATTTTACTAGTACCTTGCGGTCATTTAATTAAATGTTCAGTGTACAACATGTTATGTGATTCGAACCGTACGAACAAAGAGAGTGATTTGAGCTCGGAGGTGCACAAACGACCCACAACAGAGGGCGTTGCTGTGACAAGCAACGGGTCACGGCGGGGTGGGGCGGGGCGGGCCAGACAGACGTGAGGTGATTATTAACGGGGACTTGTGGCGCTTTGAGCGGTGGCTGACGGGAGTAAATGATGGCTGACACTGGAAATAAAGAGCCGTGGAATGCAAATACCAAAACAGAAAGAGCGACTATGAATAAAGAAGAACAACTATTCAAAACTTTGTTAGTAAAGAGATGGATGAAACGAACGGTCGTATTAGTTGTTCTTGAGAAGAGAGTTATAATATCAGTTAGCATTAAAACTTTGAAAAAATCACTATCAGCCAGACGTGTTTTTAAAGCCACTATTATTGCAAGCAACATATACGTGTAAAATTTTCGATTGATATGATTAGGGCTTAATTAGCAATAAATCATTTTTTTACAATTAGTTCTTTAATAAATATCATGTACTTTTATTTCAAAATGTTTTAGTAGTTTTCGAGCAATTTTGAGTGAAACAAGGCAAATATATTTTTTTTCAATTGTCTCAAAAATGTCCAAATTTTGTCCTAATTTTGTTCTACAGATGGTGTTAAATGTACTGTATCTGATGACATAAAAGCCATTTTGGTGTATTGTTTTGTATAAAAAATACACGAATGGAATTTTTTGACGTGTCACTTACATCGTAACATTACCACCGATTTGCATACATTACTGAATTTGTGACTGAAACGCTTCAAATGATGACTTAGGTTTCTCTAAAATCAAAACTTATGTGAAAATGAGTTCAAAATTCCACATTTTCAGAAACACTCGAAGGACGATTTCTCAGAAACAGTTCCAAAATTTGTCTATAAATATTTTGTACGGAGAATTCTAAATGCACTACATAACATGTCATAACGTAATTTTGATAGATGTATTTGATATACCAAAAAGTTCATAAATGTATTAATTTCAAAATTTCTCACGTCATTAATATTTACAATACCATCGATTTGTTAATGCATTTATCATAAGTGCTTCAAATGATTTCCGATGAAGTTTTTCGAAAAGTCTAAAGGTTTTTGTGAAAATGAAGTCAAATTGTTCCATTTTCAGAAATGCTCAAACAAGGTTTTCTTACAAACGGTTCCAAATTTTTGACGAAGCATCAAGTGTTATTATTCTATAATCTTTTTAAAGCCATATTTCAGTTCTACCATTGGGGGACCAAACAATATGAGAAGTGAAAAAAATCCTTTAGACAGCTACGAACAAATTTGAAAAGCTAGTCCAGACTAAAGATTTCAGAAAATTATCGTGTATAAGAAAGTATGTGACTACCTGTAACAATCTGTTGGCAAATACTAGTACTTTTCTCGTTTTGATTGTAAAAAAGGCAATTTACTGAAAAAAAAGATTCCAAATATTTTATTCATTCTTCCCTGCGAAAAGTAGAGTAAAGTACGTACTCAAAAAATGCAGTTTTCCATATTTGTTTAACTCGCTGAAATTTTGAAAATTGCAACAAAAAATGCGAGAAAGTATGTACTGTTCAAATACCACTATTTTAGATTAATACGCTAAAAATTGTTCTTTTCACTACTCACACATTCTTGGTAGATTTCATCTGATTAAATAATACATAATCAACCTGAAACTACACATTTCAAAGAAGACAATACAAACATTGTAAGAAGACTGTACGGTGACATTTGAGAAATATTATTTTCATATTTTTTTTTCATTTCTGAATTTTTAAACGTCATCAACAAGGAATATTCCGGAGATGTAATTGTGCTGCTGGAATCTGAGACGAAATTTCTAATTGTTTGCGTACGGAAGCATTTACCGCAGGTGATCGAGTGCAGAATTAGTGACGAGTTGCTAGAAACTGGCCGCTGCGTTTGGGGGCTGCGTTTGGGACCGGGTTCCGTCGCGAGTGCAGATTGCCATGGGAGCGAGGGTGACGTCAAGGCGCGCAGAAGAAACGGAGGTCAAATTGGTGCAAGGACTGGGCGGAACACGCAGAAAAAAATCTTGTGTGTCATCGATGGATGCAGACGCGTTTCTTTCGCCATGTAATTACTCAGACAGGAAGCCAGATAAGGCTGCATTTAGAACTAAGCCGAAATCGAGAGCATCAGAGCAAATGAAGATGTGTTTTTTCGTGGCAAATCAGTTCGAAAGACGTATATAACACTCCTCGCTATGTCGATGATGATGGATGAATAAATTACAAGAAAGACAATGCAATTTTTTTGTGCAATCGATTCAGTTTAAAGTGAAGATTCAAGAACAAAGATTGTGATGATATACTGTAAGTATTTGGAGCTACTTTGTTAAAAAATCGCGACTGCATATCAATGTCGTTTTTTATTATTTTATCAAATATTTTCTCGTAGTTATGCTTTGGAGAAAACTTGTTATCTTATTAAAGCCTAACCATTGATTTAAATTACGAAATAATAAAGGTTTGAAATTTAGAGTTATTGTAAGAAAAAATTACACACTGAATGGTTGTTTTAATTTAATTATAGTTATCTTAAATCGACGATGACTGTATTGAGATAGGTTGATTGCTATAATATACGAATATTGAGATAGATTGTGGGAAGCATGAAGTACTAAAAAACCTACAATATATTTATTAACATATTTATGATACTGAGAACAAATTAATTTGCAATATTTAATTCAAATAGCACCAGGAAAATAATGTTATTTTCTTTTTAATTGAGTACACTATCATTGCAAATCAGCTGCTTCGGCAAATCAGCTGCTTCGGGCAGAGCCCTGTCTGAGCGACACTGAGATAACTTAACGTCAATATTGAAGCAAGATAATTTCAGTTTTCATTCTAAATTTAATATACATCAGAAAGTGTGTATGAGACACATAAACATCATATACATGAACATTGGATTTACAATTTTTAATGGAAGGATAATTCTTACTGATTTCCTTATCATGAAGAAGCTTGTGTATGTCTATTGTACTTTATAAAAATAGTTTCGTCAGAAATACTTTAAAGATATTCCTGGTCTTGAAATAACTCTCAAAAAATAAATATTCAATATTTTTGTGCTTCTTTAATTTTAGAAGAGGGCACATCAGTAATACGTTTATTTTTGATTGAAGGGAATCTACGACATATTCTGAAAGAGCGAACGAAACTGCAACACTGTTGCGTAAAGAGATTATTTTAGTCCGTGTGCTGTCCTCGGCCGTGCTGGACGAATCAGCAGAGTCATGACAAACGCATGAGCATGGGCCTCTGGCTGCTGCCACTGGAGTGTGTGACGCGGAAAACGGAATATTGAGATAGATCGTGGGAAACACGAAATTCTGAAATAATAATAATAGTAATAATAATAATAATAGTAATAATAATAATAATAGTAATAATAATAATAGTAATAATAATAATAGTAATAATAATAATAGTAATAATAATAATAGTAATAATAATAATAGTAATAATAACTATTATTATAATCAATAATACATTTTTATTCATGAAA
Source organism: Gryllus longicercus (assembly GCA_038098605.1). Classification (NCBI taxonomy): domain Eukaryota; kingdom Metazoa; phylum Arthropoda; class Insecta; order Orthoptera; family Gryllidae; genus Gryllus; species Gryllus longicercus. The sequence goes on from JAZDUA010001197.1 coordinate 29,543, forward strand.
AAAGAATTTTCAGTATAGAATATACTTACATAATTCAAATTATCATCAGAAAAACAAAACAAATGTTTAAAAGATTCACTATTTTTTAAGGCAGTAAACAATAATTGATAATTATTGTTGTGTGCGCATTTTCAGATTTGTCGGAACATTTTATGCAAAACTGGCTTAACGTTTTTCAAAGAAATTTGAAAATAGGACCAGGTTTAACTCTACTCTAATATTCTTTAAATTGCATTTCAGTTCTATCTGCAATTACGAAAAACTGAAAAATGTGAATCAATATCCTTTAGGCGCCAATAGATACCTAGGAAGAAGGTGTTGTTAAATCGAAAAGCTATCCCAAACAAAAGAGATAAGAAAACAACCTAGTACGAGAATGTTGTGTCATTATGTAGGTCCACTATTTGGTTGTTACGCTGTGATGCTGATCAAGTCAACAAGCGCGCGAACAAGGAACAGTTGCGAGCGCGTAGGCGCATTCACACTGCTGTCGCCAACTCGTGACTCACATCTGATCTTTGATGAACTTGCGGGTGCAGAGAAGAGAATATAGAAATGTAGCGAGAGAATAAAAAATAAATGGGAAGCTTCTGGGAATTCATATTGCTTAATATGCAAAAAGAACTTCCAGGACATCTCGGCGTGTGCGGACAATCAATAGCGATTTCTGACTCGCTCTACCTAAATTGAAACCCCAACGGCTGCTTTCACAGGCACAACTTTAAAGAGTTAGCGTGACGTTTTTTTTAATATAACTTTATTAGTGAACGAATGTACATAGTTCAGTATTATGTATATACTACATCATGTGTATTTTTATGACTTATATTTAACTTAAATGCTAATCTTACAACTAAATCTAAATACACATGAATAGGAAACTCACAGAGCACCTATGTGATTAATTGAGTTCTGAAAATATGCTGAGGAATGAATCTAATGGATATCTATTTTTTATTCTTGTTGGGAGCTGGTAGGTGGTGGCTAGGCCGTAATGGGTGGCTTGGGTTATTGTGTTTATTTTGGAGAAGAAATTGTTAGATAGGAGCGCGATATGGTCAAGTATAGGGGGTAAATTAAATTCTTTATGCAGTTGAATGTTTGAGATGAACCAGGGTGCATGAGTGGCAAGTCTGAGGAAATTATTTTGGATGATCTGTAATTTATTTATATTAGTTTTAGAAGCATTGATCCAGATAGGGCATGCATAAAGCATTAGGGGTCTAATTATTGATTTATAGATGGTGATGGCATTGTTTAATGAGAGCTTACTATTGCGATTTAAGAGTGGCTTTAGTTGAATTAATTTTATTTTGGCTTGCTGTGCTTTTACTGTTATGTGATTTTTCCAATTTAGTCTGGTATCAAGATTCAGCCCTAGGTATTTGACAGATTCATTGTGACGTAGTGACGTGCATAAAAGAGAAAAAAGATATTTCAAGGAATCTAATCTCATGAACACAAACATTTTTGTTCTAATCTCGTGATAAAATAATAATGGTAATTGATACACTCTAATTGTGTCATATTGATGTACTTCGTTAGTAGCATGATCAACTTTTCACCCAAAATACATTTCACAACTTTCCTCTCACATTAACATACTCTTAACCTCGAAAATGTTCATCAATTGATTAAAAAACTGATTTATAAAACTAAGTTATATAACATTTATAAACAAAACAAAATTATTATTTGAAAAAACTCATACAAGAACGCCCTTTAAAAATTCTTCTTCTTCTTCTTATCTTCAAGTATTTAGGCATAATGCCTGTTACGCCGCTTAATTTTGGTCCCTCCACCGCATTCTTGGACGTCCTATATTCCTTTTTCCTCTCGGCTGATAATTTGCCACTTGTTTAGGAATTCTGTCGTTGTTCATTCGCAACATGTGATCTTGCCATGAGAGTCTGTAGTTGGTGACTTTCTCTACAAGACTTTCTACATTTAGCTCGTTTCGGATTTGTGTGTTTCTTTGTCTGTCCAAAAGGCTATATCCCGCTACCGCTCTAAGGAATCTCATTTCCGCTGCCTGCAGTCTTGATATATCTTTATTTGTCATTGTCCACACTTCACTCCCGTATAAGCAGGTTGGTATTGACATAACTTTGTAAAATTTAATGAGAGTGTCTCTTCTCACTTTTGAACTCAGTGTTCTTCTTATAGGTTCCATTCATTTGATTGAATCTTTCTATTTTCTTATTTATGTCGATTTCGCCATAGAATGATATGTCTGCTCCCAAGAATGTGAAGTGTTGTATTTGCTCTACTGTTTTATTATTTACTACAATTTTTGAGCGTATCGGGTATCGACCTTGGAATGCCATCACTTTCGTTTTGGTGTCTGATATTTCAAGATTATATTCAGCCATTATCCGCTGCAGTTCATATGTTGCTTTTTGTAATATATCTTCTCCTTCTGCTATTATTGCTTGGTCATCTGCAAAAAGTATTGTCCATAATTTTGATGTAGTTAGGTCTAGGCTATAAAATTTTAATCTGCTCTTCCACTCACGAAGAGCTTCGTCTATGTAGATATCAAACAGTAGCGGTGAAAGACTACATCCTTGTCGTAGGCCTTGGTCCACTTCCGCTTTTCGGTCTGGTTTCCAAGTAATACATATTTCAGATTTATTATACATATTTTCAATTACAAGGATAAGATGTTCGGGGATTCCTTTCTTCTTAGTATTTCAAAGAGGGTATGCCTGGCTACAGTGTCAAAAGCTTTCTTGTAATCTACAAACAAGATGTGGGTTTCCTTGTTATATTCTCTGTGTTTCTCTAAAATTTGTTTTAAGATGAAGATATTGTCTGTGCAGGACCTTCCTTGACGAAAGCCACTTTGTTCTTCCATCAACACTGTTTCTGCAATTTTTCTTAGTCTAGTGGTCACAATTTTTGAATATATCTTATAAGCAACGTTAGAAGACTTATACCTCTGTAGTTGTCACATATTGATCGGTCTCCCTTTTTGAAAATAGGTAGCACTACGGCGAGTTTCCATTCGGTTGGTATTTTTCTTCTATTCCAGCATAGGTTGAAGAAGTGGAGAAGCCTTATTTTAAATTCTTCAGTTGCACATTTAAGCATTTCTGCCTTTATGCCATCACTGCCACTAGCTTTCTATTTCTCATTTTACTTAGTGCCTCTTCCAGTTCTTCCCTTTCTATCTGATCTACGCTGTCTTCAATGAGGTTTTCATTTTTGTCTTCCTTCTTATTATTATCCCTCGCATTCTTATTTGTCCATAAGTTTCTGTAGTAAGAAAGCCATTCATCTGGCTTAATTATTTGTATATCTGCTATGTCCTTCTCTTGTCTGTTAAGGTGTCTCATAATTTTATATGCTGTTTTCTGCCGTCCATGTATGTCATTTTTCGATATCAGCTATATATTTATCCCATGAATCCTGTTGGGCTTTTCTTGTTAGGTACCTGACGTGGTTGGAAATTGTGGTGTATTCCTTCTTAGTTTGTGAGGATTTGGTTAGATAGATATCTCAGATATAGTTTCTTTTTCTCGTTAACAGCTTCTTCGATTTCTTCATTCCATATTTTAAGCCCTTTCTTCTTCGTTCTCCTTTGAAGTAGAGCCTAGTGTTTCATATGCTGTTACTTCAATTATAGTTTTCAAATTCCTCCACTCTTCTTCCACATCATTACTAATTTCAATTGTTTTATTATGTTGGTTCAGACGTTGTTGGTACATCAGTTTGACAGATTCTTTATTTAGTAGATATACTTCCAGGTTTTTTGGGTAGGACAGGTTTGGCTGTTTTTGATTTTAACCCATCTCTTCAATAATTTTAGCTTTCCAAGAAGTGCGAAGTGATCACTATCTATATCGTAGCTTCTATAAGCTCTTACATCTGTAAAGAGTTTGCTTATTTTATCGTTTGCCAAGATGTAGTCAATAGTACTAATTTGACCACGTGCTGCCATGTCATCTTGTGAATACGTTTATGCTTATAGAAAGTGTTCATTATTTTCATATTGTTAAAACATGCAAAATCTCTTAGTTTGCGTCCATTTTTATTCAGAGTATCTTCGTTATTGGGGCCAATTATCTTATCTATAGATGCATTTCCAATTCTGGCATTGAGGTCTCCACATATGACAATATAATCATTTTTATTTATTTCGTCGAGAGTTTTTTGTAGGCAGTTGTAAAATTCCTCTGTAGCCAAGGTTTTCCCCTCTTCTGGTGCGTATACACAGATGAAACATATATACCCTCTATCTACTTTAGTCCGCAGTGTGATAATTCTGTCTGATATCCAACAGTAAGAGTGAATTCGGTTTTTCCATCTTCTGCTTACTAGGATTGCAACTCCTGATGCTGCTCTTTCATTGATATCAACACCACTGTATATAAGGGCATAATCATCTAAATCCATTGAGCCTTTTGCTTTCTTTTTTGTTTCTGTTAACATGGCTATATCCACTTCTTTTTCTTTCATTATATTCAATTAGGCGTTGCTCTTTTCCTTTCAACGATCTAACATTCCAAGTCATTATTTGTAAATGTTCCGCTAAGCCGTAATCATGTCCTTTCCGCTGCCTTGTCGTATATGGGGCGTCCGGTGTAATTGCTGCGGTCTGTGAGAAGTTGATTTTTCGCCTGATAGGGTTTCTAGCCCATATGCAGGTTAGTTTGGTGATGGGTATGCCATCTCACTGCCTCCAAACTTGCAGGGCAGTTTTTCGGGTTGCTCGCCCTAGATGCATTGCCTTCCACGGCTTTTGAGTTGCATCTACCCAGGACGTCTTCACCATCTTTTCCACGCTAACGATGTTCATGCATGGTTCTTCTAGCAATTTCTTCTCGAAATCCTCTTCTTGGCGTTGAGGTCCTCTTCTGGAGTACTTTTTCGTCTCACCCCTATCCCTTGACCTGTCCGGCAAGGGAGGCCCTACCAGTAGCTACGCTACCGCCGGCATAGCTCTCGGGGTCATGGGGGTACTCAAGCTCCGCCACCAACGACAAGGTCCTGTACTCCAAGGCGGAGCCCTTTAAAAATTTTAACGAATAATTAGGTAGAAAAATATTTCTGAGAACATATTTATTTGAATTAACATTGCGTATTCTAAATTTTACTATTATTCGCTTCCGTTTGTGAATTATATTTATAAACACGATTATCCTGGTAAGAAGAATAAATAATTCAATTTGAAATATATATATATATATATATATATATATATATATATATATATATATATTTAAATTATTTCAAGTTGTATAGTTAAACACAGGACTGCTTGTTAAGATAAAATGTCCTTCACAAATATCCAGGTTGCTATGGAATATTAAAGTAATTGTCAAAAGATTCCAACACAATCACTCAGTATTTACAAAATATCTTCCATCGCTATACATAGTGTCTCAGAACAAATGTTATAAACTTCCAGAGCATGACGAAAGATCGAAGGTGATCTCTTTTTGCCACTAAATAAGTTGTGAGGTACTTCGACAGCTCCCGTCTATCACGAAAAGAAAGGTGGATGTTAGCATATGGGCTTCCTCCAAAAGCATACGAGGGGATGTGTCTCGAGCCGACACTCAGTAGAATTGATACTGCACAGGAGGACGAGGCGTTGTCTCGAGAATTCACGAAAGCAGGGAAAGTTTCGAGGTGTTGCGGAGGGTAGGTATTGGCTGAAATGTGTTGATCCAAAACTGTACATTCACACGTTGGGAAGTTAGATAAAGATAACGACTTAACACTTGTGGAAAGCGCCCCCCTAATTGGTAGACACACAATCGTGCATCGGCGTGTTGTAGGTCACGTTATAATTTTTTTGCAGCTGTACACAACTTTCTCTTAAACTCCTATGGTAATGTACGAGAAACTAAAAGCAGTCCATGTATAATTGTCACCATTCATCTTGTTGGACGCAATTTACCTCGGCATATTGTTGGACGCAATTGTGTTCGGAGAATATATTCCGCAGTCGTAAAGAATCAAATTGTGACCACATTACTGAGTAACATTGCATTTTAATAATTAAATTTGTTCAACGAATTGGTTGCCCCAACCAGGATTCGAACCCGGGCCTTCTGATTTACGCCCAGCTACTCTAACTACTAAGCTTTTTATAGATTGTCTAAGCACTAAGACTTGTCTCCGTATCTTAGTGGTTAAAGCAGCTGAGTGTAAACGCGGGTTCGAATCCCGGTCGTGCCAACCAATTCTTTAAACAAATTTAATTATTAAAAACAATCTCAAAACTTTAAAACAGAACGTTGGAATACACAAAAAATACACGGCTGTGAAATAACTACATATCCCGGTCGTTTTCATTCATATTATAACGTTTACAATGCAGATTCAGAAAGCGTTTCAGGGGAAGGGTCAACATTTCTTTTTGGACTCCATCCCAATAAGTTTGTTGAAAGACAGTAACATTTTTCAAAACGTATATTTCGTCTTTAAATGCATCCCGGCCTTTTTCAATTGGAATGCTCCTTTATAATACGATGAAATATAAAATAATTGCTTTCACTAAATTGAACAAGAATATTTTTTAAAAGTTCGTTTTCGGGTGCACCCTACATTCATCATTCCTCATTGCAATGTCGACAAGATTACGTTTTCGCAGAGCTTCTACTCAGTCTTCATTAACTGTTCTGTACTGCAACTTGCTACTGGGGTTGAAGTAGGTAATGTTTGTTCCACAACAACTTTTGAACTACGGAATTGATTGCTCTGAACTTTGCCCGAACAATTTCAAGTAGTTAATACTTTTCTTCCGTGTTTTGGCAGCGTCTTGTCGAGAAGTAAACTCCAGAAATATTTATCACCTGGAGACTTCCAAGCCATTGAGAGGAGCAAATTACTACACTGAACATCGATACCCATGTATCTTAACAAGCAATGTAGCATTGTACTAACAATAACACTGTACGAAAACAAAAATGTGTTTAATTTTATTGATTCCATGCCGTCTAGAACATGTTACGCTCGAGTTGTAGTATTTTTATATTAGGCTTTATGTACGAAAGACAAAAAGTCCTTGTTTTCAATTAATTCTACTGCTTTGTCCAAAACGCTTCTGTAGGTTGCATTATGCATATTTTCAAGTATACGCCAAGACGCAGGTCAGAAATTGCAACAATGAGACCCTCATTCAGACTTCCCCATTTCAAAGGGATTCAAATCATCTCAGAAAAAAACAACTCATTACTCTCGCCTGTCAAGTATGGACACCCGGGAACATTTTAAGTAGAGAGGAACAAAATCGAAGATTTTACGGTTCTGGAAATCACTGATTTGGGAACGTAATGAACTTAGTCAATATAAACAGGCAGTAAGTTAAACCGATACATCGAACAATAGTTACTTCTACCGGTCCGGATGGCCGAATTCGCTACGGCAATAGTGCCGTAGCGATCTCGGACCTAGGATCATGGGTTCAAGTCCCTCCTCGGGCATGGTTGTATTGTGTTTGTCACCCCCCTATCATCATCATATCGTGTCATCTTCACAGGTACCATACCGTTATACGCAATAGTGGTCGCTAATGACCCAGTAGTTGATGCGACCTTAAATAACAAATAAAAAAAATTACTTCTCTAGAAAAAATGCTCGCTACACAAGCCCAAGAAGAGACTCGCATCAAAAGAGTTAGTAGATTGCTGCGTAGGAATCTACAGATCCAATCGTGTGAATGCTTGATCTTAAAACTCAATAACATGAGAGTGTCAGCGAAAGACAAGGTTTCTTAAAAGCTTGTGAAGCCAAGCCAGGGACTTCCGATATGATTTCTGAGGCCGACAGCCATCTGTTAGTACTCTCGACTGCGACACTATAAACGATTTCCACTTCGACGCTTCTAAAACTGTACTCCGTACGCCATCACTCAGCTTGCGCCGTGAATAATAGCACATCTGTCGCGAAACGTAATTTCTGGCTTTATCCTATAAAAAAATTAGATGAGTACTTAGAGAGCTGGGGGCTTGTCTACAATGGTATGTTCACTTTCGGACATTGTGTACTACATTAGCGGTTGACTAATGGCGAACACCTGGACGAGCTGAGTTCAAGAACTTCCTTCTCTTCAGCTGATCCAGTTCACTGACCGCTAGGCTGCCGACGCCGTTGTCGACAGCCAAGGGAGCCACACAAACGACTGAAAGGCTCCCTCTCTCTCTATTATATATATATATATATATATATATATATATATATATATATATATATATAGGGGTGGCAACTGTTGACCCTAGAAATAATTGTATAATAATTTTACGTTAAAGGAACTAATGTTACAAATATATTAAGTTATTAAGAACTAATGTCAAAAGAAGTCAGGAGAACGTATTTAGCAATACGTTATGTGCATATTCCGCAAGTTAATGCTCCGTATGTACGACTGTTCTCTGCATTAACCGATTCTATAAACGACTGCAACATGTTTATGCTGCGGATTTTCCATTAAGGGGAGGATTTGGAATTGTTTCGTTAACATAAGATAGGCTGAAACTATGCCATGAGGGTACGAATTATTCTAATAGAAAAAGCCCTAAACGATCAAACGATAACTTCTTGTCCAAATGAAAATACAGAAAATTAAACCACCCTGGGGTCGCTATTTGACACACCCTCATAGGTATGCGACTGGTAAACCTACAAGATACTCCAAGATAATCAATCTTGGAGTTACGTAACATTCCTTGAGCCAAAGCGCATTGAGTTCTACATAGGTGACAGAACATGTAATTGACACAGTCCGCTGTGCCGCGTGTAAAAGCGATCAGTTTCATTAGCCGCTGGCGCCATCCGGCTACCGAAAAGCATCTCGTATTTATTAGGCGAGTAAAATGACTTTCAGAGATGGGACGTTCTTCCAACAGTGCAAGAGATATTGAAGTGTTTGTAGACTACATTAGGATACTTCGTCACAGAGGAGAGCGTAGAATCAGTTATGGAGAGAGCACGAACTGTGGAGAACTATCTAATGAAAGAGTACGAATCAAACAATTGAAAAGAAATAGATTTTTAAAGAAAAATAAAGATGTTGAAATTTTCAGTTTGTGCTGTTAATGCATTTTGCTATTTCTCTACATTAACAAAATCAATCGTTATGGAGAAATTCTGTTTAATTTTGATATCCTCGGATATAGTGAACCTCGGATATAACGAACCAAAAATATTAGTCCCCAGAAGTTCACTATAACCGGAGTTGACTGTATATCTAAATGAACCGGAAAATTCTCTCCACGCTGACTATAATTTCTGAAAGGTAAAAATAATTGTAGTAATAAGCGCTAGAAATAAAAGCAAGTAACTTTACAAAGTAAAGTAGGTACTGTAGGAGCAATGTCCATGAAGGGGATAATTTGGAATTGTTTAGTTAACATAACATAGGGTGAAACTATATCTTGAGGGTACGAATGGTTCTAATAAAAAAGTCCTAAGCGATCAAATTGTAACCTCTTGCCCAAATGAAGATACAGAAAATTAATTCACCTTGAGGTCCTTATTTCACACACCCTCATTGATATACGACTAATAAACTTACAAGACACGTTGTGCTCCTACATAATTCTGTAGATTTTGAAAAAAAAATATAAATTCCGTTTACTCAACTTACTTCCGCCTTTAATAAAACATTTTCACAATATCTAATTAAAAAATAAATTTTCAATTTAATTTTCGCGTCTCGAATAACTCGCTCTGAACATCACAATATTTTACTTCGTGGGTGAAATTAAGTAAGAGGTACTGGGTAAAACGTTGGCGTCATCAAATTAGTCAAGTATAAAAAACACTGTACGAGAAATTGCGTTTTTGTGTGTCGTGGCCGATTGCCGTGAGTGGTGGGGGGGAGGGAAGGGGAGGGGAGGGGAGGGGGAGAGGCCAAGGCAGAGCGTGAATGTTTCACTCGGGTGGCAGCGCAGGCCGCCAGGTTCGACCCGCGCCCTGAAACATTCAGCGACCACTTATCGCCGGCGCAGCGGGCACGGCCTCGCTCGCCCTCCCCCAACTCCCATCCCTCCCCACCCACCCCCTCCCCACCCCTCCTCGCCACCTCCAGAGCGCGGCCGCTCGCTTCTCAGGCGGTCAACGCTCACTTTCACCCTACCAACCACCCACCCACTGCTCCATTTCTTGCAGGCACTTTTGATTCCCACACATCTGTTTTATACCTTTTACTCTTTGATAGCCCGTCGTTCCTCGCTTGGGCACTCTTTGCGGTTTTCCCGAAGCAGATTGTCAGACACGCACCTCCTTCACATTGGTTTTAAACTTATGATGGACATATCCATACAACGCCATGCTATTCCGCAAAGACTGATCGTGTTTGTATTTCTATTTTTTCGCACTGTAATGAAAAAGACCATGACTGTTTAATCTGCAGGAAAAGACACTTAATTTTTCTACAGTAATTTTCATATCTTTTCTCTCGCAACATTTTTGAAGATTCACACATTGTGAAAATACTTTGAACGTGTGTGAGTTAACGGAATACAAGATAAAGTAAGACAAAGTAGGGGGGAAATGTGTGGGACATTTAAATGGGCGGCGCGCGTCAGGTCTGCGCGTGGTTTTAGGGCAGGGCAGTCGTCCAGGAAGCGGTGAGTGGAACAAAGGACGTGTGTGATTGTAGGTGTGACGTCGGGAGAGGTATAAAGCGGCTGCTGGGGCCACTGCAAGAGAGGGCAGAAGCCTGAGTGAAGTCGTATGCTATAGTGTCAGTTACGAGCAGTCTACCTACTGTGAATTGGTTTAGTGTCCGTGTATGTTCTTTAGGCGTTACTGTGACGTGTGCGTAATTTGGGCATCTGGTATATAGGGGTTACTCTAAGAAGGGACCATATTGGCAGGTTGGGAAACAAGTGAACATCATGTAGGACAATGGCATTGTAAGATATAATGATCTAGCCATTTACTAATGACTGTAGCTAACTGTAAAACGAACGCACTCCCAAAATGAGTGCATGGCTGTAACTGCAGCACATACTTTCTCGAATAATTTGTACCTTCGGTAATATTACAATACGAGTTGAACCCGGAAAGTGTTTACAACCTACAAAAACATTTTGGGTAAGACCGGTACGCGAACCTATGTATAGAGGAGTTACTCTAAGAAGGGACCATTTTGACAGGTTGGGAAAGAAGTGAATATCTTGTATGACAATGGTATTGTAAGAGATAATGATGAAGCCATTTACAAATTAGCTAACTGTAAAATGAACGCACTCCCAAAATGAGTGCAAGGACATCAGTTATATTGCCAGTAGTGGCTGTCAAAACAATTCCTTCTTATAGTTATTTCCCTTTATCATAACTACGGATTTTGGACCCGACTTTCTCTTCACTACTATTGCATTATCGGTAAATTATTTAGGACAAAGTCGGTTGCGGAACAGTGTAAAGTTTTGTAATATACACTTATTGTTATTATTTGTTGCTCCTTTTTCGGAACGAGTTTCACAAAAAACTGTTCAAAGAAAAAAAACAACAGAACACTCGGAAGATAAAAGCTTGACGATATCTTGGAAATGGTGCATTAGAAGACTGATGGGGCCTTATATGTCGCCTCAGAGGGTCCGACAATGTGCTTCGTCTGGCCGCCCTAACGCTTTCTCCAACCTCGAAGGTTTTTGGTACTTTCGGAGAAATTGCTTCTTGTGACCAACTTGCGTGTGCAGTATTGCCGACCGACAGTTATATATTGAGTCTTTCGAGGAAAGGGATCAAGTACAGGCGGCTTAAAAGTGTCTAGAAAAAACTGTGGTTTCTTTTCCGTTTCTCTTTCACGAACTCTTGCGTATAAGAAACACGATTTTGAATTTGTACAAAGTCACACATGCACGAATAATGAAAAAACAGTAATTTTAAAACATTAAAAAACAAATGTATACACTAATATGTAAATATTGATACAAGTTACCATAGTAACAAGAAACTTCATTCAGTTCCAAATTATCTTAAATATCTCTCTGCAAAGTAAAACTTCCTTTTCAAATTTTAAATGTAACATTGTTCTTCACTATCACTTTGTCGCCTATTGATTTTCTTTCCACAAGCTATGGACATGTCAGAATTACACTGCGCCAAAAGTCACAACATTCATGTCGAAGATACAATTTTATTGTAAAAAAACGCATTTTATTACCCACTTCGAAGAGATGAAAGAAGCCTCCGTACTTCACGGAAGGACGGGGACAAATACTTGCCTTATCATAGGCTTTCAATGCAGGGAAGAGGAGAGTAACGGCACAAGTCATAAATTCCATCGTGGCAGCATTTCCGCCTCCACGTTCTGCCGGCTCATGGCCGCAACCGCCGCGTTGGCTGCGGCCGCCCTTATGTGCACACACTCACACACACACACACACACACACACACACACACACACACACACACACAATGAACAATTATCTCAACAAATCGTTTGAATGATTCCCCAAATTTAATAGTTTTTTTAGGTATCATAAAACTGTATATAAGACGGTAATGGAACCACCTGAGTTTGGAATTAACGTGTTGCAGCAGAGGTAGGCCGTCCTAACTCTTCCAAGAGACAATACGCAGCCTAAAGGCTGCTCCACACATTCGTTATTCGGCGAGTAGCGTGCAACCGCTCGGTGAATCCCAAAGAGTGTGGATTCGCAACCTATTTGCTAAGTGACGAACATTCCGTGGTCGCCCTACCCATCACATGTCGGTCTTTCACACTCCAAAGCAAGCGAACATTCGCCCAACACATCAACTATTGGGGATTAGGCGAGCAGTAAGTAGATCGCGCCTCGGTGAATGCCGAATGTGTGGATCCGCCTTAAAGTGCGTGCAAGGCTTCCCTTCCTCGGTTCACCGGTTTGTCTTCAGCGGTGCAGCCGGCGCCGGCAGCTGCGTTACAACGGGCATATTGGGGTGTTGGAGATTGGGTGAGCAGTACGTAGATCGCGGCTCGGCGAATGCCGAATGTGTGGAGCCTCCTTAAAGTGCGTGCAACGCTACCCTTCTTCGGTTCACCGGTTTGTCTTCAGCGCTGCAACCGGCGCCGGCAGCTGCGTCCCAACGGGCATATTGGGGTGTTGGAGATTGGGTGAGCAGTACGTAGATCGCGGCTCGGCGAATGCCGAATGTGTGGAGCCGCCTTAAAGAGCGTGCAAGGCTACCCTTCCTCGGTTCACCGGTTTGTCTTCAGCGCTGCAGCCGGCGCCGGCAGCTGCGTCCCAACGGGCAGATTGGGCGACCGCGCGGGCGGGCGGGTGAGTGGCGCGCGCGGCTGGCTGGCAAACGCCGCCTAATAGCGTTTCCATGCTGCGCTCTCGACCAGCCGGCAATGACTGCACTCGCCCGCCTCGCTCAGCCCTCTCCCCGCAGCTCATCGCCGCGTGCAGACCCTGCGCGGCGCACGGGCGGAGTCGGTGCAGGTGGAGTCGTGTGGAGGGTGGGAGAGCCACAACGGGGAAGGCGAGTGGGGGGGGGGGAGGTCAGGCCATCTTGCGCTAGTGGGAGGGCAAACAGCCGCCCGTGCGAAGCCCTCGCTCGGCGAGTCATTAGCTTTTCATGGTATGCCAAGTGAACCCCAGGCCCGACTCCTCGACGCCGCCCCGCCCCGCCCCGCCCCTCCCCGCTTCGCACCACCCCGTCCCGCACCCGTCCGATCCGCCCCTCCCCACCCCGTCCCGCACCCGCCCCGCACCCCCCGCACCTCCCCCGCACCGTACCGCCCCGCCCCGCCCCGTACCGCCCCGCACCGCCCCACCTCGCACCGCCGTTCGGCTATGCGTACGTGACTGATCCCCTGGCGGGAACAGAGAGGCAGAGGGAGAGAAGGCACCGTTAGATAACACATCGAAGCGGCTGTCGTTGTGAAAGCACATCAGCTGGTGCCAGTCCCTTTGCTATGTCCAAGACTTAAGATCACGATTACACTAGTTTTACTCGCCAGAAATAAATGAAATGTCAAGAAGGGGCAGTAGTATTCTCACTGAAATTTATTTTATTTTTTACGGACACTTTATAGCTTGTAATTGCCTTCGAAACGGAGCTCTATACATACAGCTTAACTTACCTGGATCAAAATAATTGTGGTTACGATGGAAATTTAAAAAAAAAATGAATAATGCTACATGTTATCTTATGACGGAAATTATGAGTGGGGATTCTGGGACGAAAATATGAAAAAAAAATCGAGTCAACTCAACAGCTAGTTAATTAGTAGATAAATAAATCTGAATTATTAAAATACGGTAAAAATAAAATCTTGTATGCCGCAAGGGGGTTACCTGGGCGAGTAGTGACAATTAATCCAGTTGCGACAAGAAGCCCTGGGGATAAACATCCTCAGGTATTTTTGTCGTCGCTCGATCATTAAAACCCTTATAACGCCCGTGGTGCATAAATAGCTATTTTTACGATCTAATATCACCTTCCGGCTTTAGAGGGGACTTCCTCATTTTTCTCTCCATCTCCCAGCGAACCTATTACAACACCGCGACCCGCAACCACAAAACCTCCCCGTCTTAAGTCATTTCCTACTAAGAAGTAGAATAATAATAATATTTCACCTAACACAAACAGTGATAATATTCTTTGAGCCCTTCATTTAAAATTAGAACGTCCCTTCTCCCATTCTGTGCTCGAATGTCAGCTTCTCGCAGAGCTCCGTATTTCACATTCCCGCCCAGTGATTTAGAGAGGCAGGTGCTCAAAGCGCAAAGCTCGGGGGGAAGACAACTCGGGAGTCCTCCTCGCGCTGTTGACTCAGTTGCATCTGACAGCTGCATTCTCAAGGTGGCTGACCGCGAGGTTGGTGAGCCGTTGATGACCGGAACCGGATTTAGAAGCCCCGCGGCGACGAGCAGACGCCCGCGTCACCACCGAAATAAGCGCGTCGTCAAGAGACAGAACACGGAAACGCAATTTTTTTGGGGCGGTGGTGTGTTTGAGAACGTAGATGTTCTCTGCTTACGACTTATGATGTATCTCCAGAAAAAAAAAATCAAGTTGAAAGATCATGAATGTGGGAATATAAATGTGTCCTTCGTAATTATCATTTAATGTTTCTAATGATATTGAAAAAGTGAAATAAATAATTTAAAATAATATTTTTTTTAAATTACTGTAATGTCAAGAGGTATCACTAAATATATATTTTGTTCCTTCTTTTACGAAACCATATGAAATTAGAAATTAATAATAATAAAATGAATTGATGTATTTTTAAACACACTTCGTGCGTCAACTTCGTGCTGCTATTGTTTTATTAATATTATTACCATTATTATTTTTATTATTACCATTATTTTTATATTACGAAAATTATTTTACAAGAATATAAAATTTAAATAAATAAATATTAGTTATATTGAAATATTATTATGATTTGCATTGGCGGAAGAAATTATTTCGGCAAAAATATTTAAATGAGTGTCACTGAACGTTTTCATTTTAAAACTGCTATTACATTAATATTCTATAATATTCACAATATACTACCTCATAAAATAATTAAAAGCATATAATTAAATAGTATTTAAACCTACGAGATTTGGTCTTTAATGGTATAGGTACGATAAGAATGTTCAAATTAGCTCCCAACGTTCGTAAAGAAATATTTCGTGTAATGAATAGCTTGAATACCAATTGGTGATGATGAAGAAAATAATGGCGCTACAAGAGCATATTTTTTCGAATTATTTATAACTTTTGCAATTTACGAAAATGCAAACGAAAATAAAAGTGTGCTCTTTGCTGTATCCAAGAAAAATATTTAAAGAAAAAAATGGAGCAACTTTTGAGAATTAATATTAGAAATTGCATCAATATCAAGCAGAAATTACGTGAAAACTACTCGTTTCTTCAACAACTTGTGTACGACATTTTTCATATATATATTTTTAGAACATTTTGTATTTAAGAAAAAACTCATTTATTCCTGTAAAATTGAAAATTCGCCGATTTCTATCGCCTCTTGTTTTACTTTGATATGTAGTACGGCGAGAAAGTGAAAATTATTTAACATCCCATATTAACATAAAGGTATACGAGAATGTAAAGACTTGTGTAGTGTACTATATTTGAATTTGAATTATTGCCTTATTTTACGTGGCGGGACTCGGGCCATTAGGCCCGCTCTTCCGTCTGACCACGCAAATTTTGCTACGCGCCTTTTACGAACTAGCGGAGAAAGGAGGTATTTCTTGGGCGACGAAACAGGGGATTCTTAGCTTAGAGGCGTCATTTAGGCTTGAGGATCTTTTACATGCAAGTCAATCTAGTAACATGGGACAGCCGGCTTTACTTCCCCTCCGAAGGAAGGCGTACGAAGGATTTTTTCGCCCTTAAAAATCCACGGCGTCCATCGGGTTTGTATTCGCCAACTTGGGTATAACGGTCCGATACGCTAACCATACTCCAACGTCGCGCTATAACACTATCCGGGCAGCGAGTTATGAACGTCCAAGAAACGAGTGGATGAGCTCAGTTCTCAAAATGTACTGAAGCGTGAAGGCTCCGAAGGGGGATTCTCAGCAACGGAGGCGGCTGCAGCACCAGCAGCAGAGACAGCGGTCGCTATTCTTAGCAGCAGTTTACGAGAGGCAGCGCGTGTATGCACCGACGGGGAGACGACACAGAGCAACACGCTGAAACGGCGATTTGACGTCAAAAGCCTTCATGAACGACCGGGCGACGGGAGAGGGCTGCACTGCGGATGAATGGAGAAAACCTGAGAGGAGCTCTCGTTGCGACCATACGAAGAGACGCGAATGATGAATTAGAATGCTGGAGGAACAGCCAGTTAGAGTCAGTCAGAAGTTCTCGTGACGAAAGTACAATATGCATTCATAAACACAGTGAATATGTATATAATGCTAATGGATAATTTTAATTTAAGTGGTTCCAAATTAAGTAAATTAGTCACCTCACCATTTATGAAAAATTTACTTCGAATGTACGTTACCTTATATTTTGGTTGTTCAAAACCGTTAAAGTAAATTATCGTAGTACTCCACAAACATCTGTTTTGTTTTAATTCGCGCGCAATTTTTGCGTTTGTGCCATTTACGGTTTTGTAAATTCTTCAAGCCGAGGTAATTGCAGATTTTTAAACTGAAATGCATTGGATTTAGTCAACACTGGCCAACAAATCGAAGTGATATTTATCTACATAATATGTTTCATTCGGATATAATATCTGAATGAAACACAGATCAACGCGAATCATTAAATTACGATTTTCAGAGCGTAAATTTTCAAACTAGTAATTGAGTTACTACTTTAATATTGTCTAAGCTTTTACACATAACAGTGTTGTAAGGGTTCAATTATAAGAAGCCAACCACTTAAGAATTATTCCTTTCTAAATATTGAAATTTAGTTTTTTTTTCAAATTTTGATCTCTAAAATCTGTGTTGGGGACCGGATAAAATTTTAAAATTTCACACTTAGAAGATGAACACAATACCAAACGTCAGTATAAATTTCAACATTGCGATTTAACTCTATTTAAACATTGTGAATTTACGCGAAAAATGCGTAAGTTCCGCGTTTGGCGGCGATGGTGTAACGGTTAGCGTTTCGGACTGTTGTACCCAAGTTGGCGGATTCAAACCCAATCGAAGCCGTGGATTTTTCAGGGCGAAAAAATCCTTCGTATGCCTTCCTTCGGAGGGGAAGTAAAGCCGGCTGTCCCATGTTAGTAGATTTACTTGCATGTAAAAGATCCTCAAGTCTAAATGACGCCTCTGAGCTAAATTCAAATCGCCTGTTTCTCGCCCAAGAAATACCTCCTTTCACTGCTAGTTGGTGAAAGGAGCGTAGCGAAATTTACGTGGTCAGACGGAAGAGCAGGCCTAATGGCCTGAGTCTCGCCACGTAAAATAAGGCATTAATTCAATTCAATTCAATTCATAAGTTCCATGTTAGGAAGAAGTGACAAGGAGTAATTATATTATTTTACGTACATTTTCAACTCAAATCAACTTTACTTTACAAAATATTACTTTAGCATTCATACCTATTTGCAAATGAAAATAACGCATCTTGTGTGACATACCAGAAATACCCCTCAAGGTACGTAATAATGGGAAATATTCATCGAACATACGTTTACTTCAGAATTGGATGCATACCAATAGTGCAGACCAAAAAAGACACGTCGTCAGGACAACGTGACAACAAACTTTATGTTCGGTGCTTAAAGGTCTGAATACGTGATTCTTTTGCGACGCATGACCCCGGGAACATAATGTTGAATTGATGACAAGACGACGTCGACTTTCTAGGCAGCAATGGAAGGGGACGGTAATAATTATGCAGACTTAGGCTGGGTAACATTTTGATGTTAGGAAACGGGAAACTTATGTCAATTGTGTGATGTGTTTATGTGTAGTATATAATTTGTAATATAAAAGTAGTATTCTTGTGTTGTAATTTGTGATTTTGGGGATTCGTGTAAAAAAGACTTCGTACGTGGGAAATTAATGTAAATAGATTCGTAACTGTGCATACATATTCTTTTAAGTGAAATGACAAGCAGTCGCGAGTAGGCGCTTCATCCAAGGCGCAGGAAGGGGGGATCGCGTTCGTGACTGCATTAATTGAATGAATCGTATTATAGTATATTATTATCCAACAGTTAGGATTATTGGGGAACGTTACAAAACTCCTCCCGCTGCCAGACTTCACGACGATAATAGGAGCATTGTGAGAACATCCCATCGACAACATTCAAACGGAAGATCTCTTGACGACCAGCGGGGAAGATATTTCCATAAGTTTACGAACATTTATACAAGAAATACCGTACGGAATTTGTGACAAAACAAATTAAGGATAATGATTAATGAGCTCAAAGACCAATTTTAAACCAAATGTAGATCTGCAGAAGAAATGTCAATTCTTTATTATTAAACAAAGTAAAAAAGGCTGATAATTTGTAAATGTTGCCATCAATTTTTTTAATAACAGGATAATACAGCAAAATGTCCAGGAATCGCGGTTCTGTACAGAGTCGCATGTCCACGTATAATTATAAAATAAGAAGGTAAAGTGTTATATGACGAACCCAGGTTTGGAAATCAATGAAATATATGAAAAACCAATATTAATCAATACTGTAATAAATGTTATATTAACCGGGCAACATAAATAATTAGTGGAAATTTAATTAGTTAATAAATGTAAAACTATCTCAAATGGCTGCCCAACCTGGGGCAGAATAAAATAAGTAAATAATTAGTGGAAGTTTAATTAGTTAAATATCGAAAACTATCACAAATTGCTGACCAGCGTGTGGCATTATACAATACATAGATAGTTAAATATAAATATATCTCACTTGACATCAGAACCGATTATTTAGTGTAAAAAAGTTAAATTTGAAAACAGCATATTACAAAATCGGCAAAACAGAATCAATTATATTTTGACGTGCAGTTAGTGCAGCTTTTGAATTGTATGTTCGCTTTGAGAAGATAATTATGTGTACATGCATTTTATCATGCTTTCTGTTAGCGGTATAAAACAATTAAAGGTTTTATCTCACAAATTGCTTTCCTTTAAAATATTAGAATTAGGATTTTGAATTTCCTCGATGTAAAGACATACTATGTACCTAATCCTTTTAATATTTTCTTTGCATAATTTAAATATGTCAGGCAATTTAAAGCTATAAACTAGCCTTCTTTACAGACAGCTTGATAACACCCCTACGAAGCGGCAGGCTATGATTTGATGCACAAAACCGCCATGCAATATTTTGCTTAAAATGTGGTATGGTAACTCATCAGGATAACTTCTTTTTTGCTGTTTAGAGCATGCAGTTTACGGCCTGGACTACTTAAAAAGTAAAGGTACATCTTTGGTTTGAACACTCTCTAAGATAATTATTGTTTTAGAGGATAATTTTGTTACAAGTAGTTCAAACGATAGTGCTAATGTAATACCCCCCTGTTGTATAATAAATTAGGCTTCAAAATTATATTCTAACATAAATCTATAAGAATGAAACATTGTTATAGAAAAGCAGCTTGCAGCCGTACAAACCGTCTTTAATAAACCTCCCGATAATTTGTTGAATCTATGTTGAATGGAATCTTCAGTACAATTGTTCTGGGAACGTTCGGATGCGGTTCACATATTCTGGGGTAAGTAGTGCCGTAGCCGCAAACGAACAACCGACAGGTGTTCGCAGTGGTGATCTTCCTTGCTGAATGGTGAGATCCGGCGCCGACCTACCGTATGCTAGCGGTGTTTTCCCCAACCAGGTATCTCCCACCAGCGGGGCACCTCCCCAGTCAGGACAAGCACTAAGCTCCCGACCGGTCTCCGGGCTTGTGTAGTTCTGTAATGCAAGTGTGGTAGTGTAGTAGGGTAAGTGTGTGTTGGTAAGGGGTTAGAATTAGACAAGGAAAGAGAAGGATAGGCGGCGCGCGGACCGTGGCCCGTTTTTTAGAGAACTGCTCCGGCATTCGCCTGGTGTTGAGTGAAACCACGGAAAACTACTGATCAGATCATCTGGACGCAAGAATTCTCCTCCAGACAGGGTCTGAACTCGACGTAGCTGACAAGCTCGTGTTGAAATTCCTGCGACGGTCGGGACTCGAACCTAGGGCCTCCAGTTCAGAGGAACGGCAGTGACATCAGTTGATGCCCCGAGCCACCTATCCCAGTCCGATGACAGAGACCACCCGTATGCGCAAAAGCGAAATTTTGATTTAGACATGCGAAGAATCTCCCCGGAGGAAGTCCCCTGCGACACAGCTGTCGGCGGCTCGCCGGGCGAGATGCGTGCATCAGCCTAAATGGTGGCATCGATCGTTGCACTGCTGCGGAGCGGTGGCGCAAGGGGGCGGGAACGGGAGCGCGGGCGACGGGGGGCGTGGGCAGCGCGGGCGGCGTGGGAGATGGTGATGGGGATAGGGGTAGATTGGGCGGCGGGGCTGTAGGAGCGGAGGGGTGGCGGGACGGGTAGGGGCTGGTTGAGGCGGGCGGCGGTGCCGGGCCGAGGGGAAGGTGTGCGAGGCGAGGGTGGCGGGGGCGGCAGGGATGGGCGTGGACTGCCGGTGCGCGGTTGGTGGAGAGAGCGGGCGGGGCGTGCGGGGCAGGGGCGGGGCGGGACGGGGCGGGACGGGGCGTGCGGGGCGGGGCGGGGCAGGGCGGGGCAGGGCAGGGCAGGGCGGGGCGGGGGCGGGGCGGGGGGCGGGGCGGGGTAGGAGGGGCGGGGCGGGGCAGGGGGGGCTGGTCGGGGCGGGGGCGGGTGGGGGCGGGGCGGGGGCGGGCGGGGCGGGGGTGCTGGGCCGAGGGGGCGGCGTGCGAGGTGATGGTGGGGAAAGCACGGACGGGCGTGGACAGCCGGTGCGGGGTGGGTGGCGGGAGCGGGCGGGGCGGCCGGGAGCGGGCGGGGCGGCCGGGTCGAACTGTCACAAGACATCGGGGGCGGTGCTGAGTCATAAGCAGATCGATGGCGGGGGCGGGGGCGGGGGCGGCGGCGGCTGCCGACGGACGCCACGCGGCGCGGCGCGCGGATGTTTTGACGCCCGCGCCACCAGCCGCCCGCCCGCCAGAGGTCGCTGACCGCTGCTCCGCGCGCCACCGGGCGTTGCATCTTCCCCGGCACCGCCGCGGGCAACTCGCTTCCATGACTTGCAATTTTTAGTTTTCAGATATTTTCCCCCAGGCGTATCAACTGCTATTTTCATTTGTCGACGAAGTAAACCGCAATTATAAACCTGAGACGAGACTACCCCTGCTACGGTGTCAGTCATGCACGTCGACCTGCGGGAAATTTCCCACTTCCAGGTATCTCTACCAGCGGGGCTGCTGTTGCTCCAGTCGGTACATGCTCTAACAAGCGTAAGATTTCGACTGCGTTATCAGAAGTGAATGTAATGTAATGATTCAAAAGAGGAGGATTCTAATTAATGACATCCTTTTTCTTTTCACTGTAGAGTAATGCCCTTTGGTATAGACCTTAATTTTATGTTAGAATAAAAGGAAATAACCCAGTTTTATATTCACTCCATTACTGTAGCAACTGTATAACTAGAGGAAAAGAAATATACTTCAACAAACAAATTTAATAACCAATCTCTTTAATTACTGCAGAGATGTTTGGAAGATTTTAGCTCTCATCATCTGTACAACTACAACTTTATATGACAATGTATTTTTCAACGATTCTGATAATTAGTAGGTCTTTTTTACCTATTACCGACATTTTTAAAACATTAAATTTGATGATTTTATCTATTTTAATACAAAGGCACTTGCTTCAAATATTTGCAACAATGTTTCCACAAAATTCCGGTGCCTCTTCGGCCAGAAATTGTAATGTCTGCCGATGTGAATATGTAGTCTAAGGTTCCTGAGTCGCCGACGAGCGCCATTGTCGATTCGACCTATTTCGGAATAACTAAAGTGTATTTCTGGTAAATAAATAAAGAATAGTTCAGGTAAAGAACAGTCCAAACTAAAAGTTGGGAAACACGGTTCATTTGAACGAAAGTAAGAAGCCTCGATTATATCAGTAACATATCCAAAAGCTTGTGGTGTTCATCTGAATTGGTTTTGATCAATTTATTTTACATTATTTCTGTTGCTTTTACGGCATTTTAAAAAAATAGCATTTTATTCGTCATTTTTGGTCATGTGTTAGGTTACCAGAATCCGCCTCGAGTAATGAACGTGTGTAAGGGCCGTGCAGAGGCGAGAATTAGGAAGGAAAATGACCCCTGGCCTGCTTGTTAGGATTCTGCTCTGACATTCACCTGGTGTTGTTCATAGTAGCTGGCCGCTAGAATTCTCCTCCCGGCCACCAGTTGAATTCGATTATTTATGTAGCTAGTGTTGAAACCGCCATCGACTCTTGTGAGTCTGCCATGGTCTCATATTCTTGGACAGTGTTACCACGATTGCAATAGTTGCAACAGTGTAACCACACTCCATCCGAAATACTATTGAAGTTTCAACCTCCCTTGAAAATATTTTCGGTTGTTCAGGGATACTAAGTTAGTAGGTGTATTGAATCATTGACATTTTGCAATGTGTTAACTACATAAAATTTTACAAAACAATAATTTGATAATGATAACAAAAAAATTCCAAAGATTTGTAAAACACATCGTTTCAGTTCAATGCACAAAATTGGGCGATTAAATGCAACTCACTTTTAATACTTGTCTTAAAAAAGATAGAAATTACATTACAGCATTTCGTTAGCTTCTGACAACTTTACTATGACCAGTTTACTGAGTTAAAACATTCATATTAGGAGAAGAATAAAAGTATATATTTTTTGATGGTCCTGATGCTCGTGAACAAACGCAGTACCGTGATATTTTTTAACAACTATGTGTCATTTTTGCTACAAATTTTATTCTTACAACTACAGTGGCATTACTGCGATTCTTAATCAGTAGATTTATTATCAATTACCCTCCGACAAAACAAATGTCTTAACATAGTATTCCGACACCCTAGTGTTGTATACATCTTGCCGTAGACGAAAGTTCCAATGACAATATGTAGTGCTTCTGGGCACGTCCTTTTAGTTTCAACCCTCCAGAAATGTTTTCGCCTGCCCTGCGGGCACGCCCACGTTCTGTCTCTGGCACAGTTCTCCCTTTTCACCACCAGGGGGTTTTGCTCCTTGCAGCATTTCGCGCGTGGCCGGAAGCTGATCCTGGATTCAGACAAACGAAACGCGGCTCCGATCTTGCGCGCCCTCCAGCGGCCAAATCTGCTTAACTCCATTACGTCATGAATACGTAACGGGCGACGGCGGCGGCGGCGGGGGCGCGCGGGGGCGGCGGGCGGCGAGTTTAGAGCGTTTGACTGCCCCTAACTTCTCCTTGCGCCATGAATATTACACAAAATGTTATGTCCGACGTGGTTACTAATGCAGCAACTTATTCCGCGTTGAAAAATTCAGAAATACGCTTTTCAACAGCGAGAACGGGGAGGAGAAAAAGTCAGCCCGGCGGCGGCGACGCGAAGACCAGAAAGCAGCCGGAAGCAACCGGCAGAGCACCCTGGCGGCGGGAGGAAGCAACTTGGCAACAGACGCGCAGCGGCGAGCGAGGCGTGCCGCTCGGAATAATCCGGAAGCGCAAACGCACGCGGATAATCTTAATGAAATTTAATTACTTTATAAAAGAAGGAGGGAAAAAAGTATGGCGGCGGAGCGGCGGTGACGACGCGGCGCGAAACACCTGACGGAGAGAGAGTTTCGCGTGCGCACGCGTGCAGCGGTATCTGGCGGCGGCGTCCGGAGGCTCAGCCGCAAATTAAAAAGCGCCGTGCGGCACCGGGACAGTTCCGAATCCCTTCCCTGGCGGCTGCCCGCTGCCCCGCCGTCGCCGACGCGCACCCTCACTCAATAATTCTAATTGTAATCCCAAGCCCTATCATGGGTGGGAGATAACGCCAAAGCCCCCCGCACTCCGCCCTCCATATTCGAGACCTGTGCATCACTTCTGTTCAACGCTACTCCCTCGCCCTTGCCGCGACCGGACTGCTCACCCTCTCGCTGCCGATAAGAGGTATTATAGTAATAAAATGCGGCTCTCCCAAGTTATTTAAGAGGCCAGAGCCTCCGATGTAGAGCTGAATTTACACCGTCACCAAATGCGATTTGGTATTTCTAAAACTGAAACTAATGTACCCTATTTATGCGAATCTAATGCCCACCCCATAATTAAAACTTAAAATTTAAAACTTAAAAACAACAACAACAAAAAAGACTTTGTATCGAATGTAATGCGCATCAATGACAGAATAATACGTACGGTATTTTATTTAAATACAACAATGAATTTATTGCACTGAAACCATCCGATTAGAGAATTGAAAGTTTCCCAAGGATAGCTGTCATTGTTAAAAAAGACAAATACTGAACACAAAATAAGGAAAGTACACATACAAGTTACAAGCGTGAATCACCTTTATTTTCAACTATACGTATTTGCACTTTAATCTAACGCGGCATCGAATCTGATGCACACCATGATTTTCAGTATGACATCTAGTCAAAACGGTGCTCACTATATTCGCATAATTGCGTTAATTAAAAAGGTAGTTGGATATCGTACAAATGATTCATTGTTATTTTAAAATGATTAATTCTTATTTAAAAATGATTCATCGCACAGGCCGAGAAAAGATGTAACAAAGGAGCCTAAGAATATCTCACACAAAAAACGGCGTCATTTTTAATAGTGAGTTCAAGCTTTCAATAATGTCCAATAATTTTCATTGTCTCGCTTTACAACATACGTACTAAACAAAAAGTATAGTAACGATAGGACAGAAATCAAACAAAGATCTCTTACAATGAGATACAGGTATAGAAAAAGATACTGTATTTTGTTCCTTTATGTCGAAAATTACTTCCTCTAAACCGTTGGGTGGACTGAATCCAAGTTTTGTCGGTCCTTGGCACAGTAAAACTCATTGACGGCGAAAGGTCTGACAGTCCTTCCGTGGTCAGTATAATACCTAAATCGTTCAGGAGACTCACCATTTGTTTCCACGTGGCATTCAAGTTTTTGTTGGTTAGTTGATGTTGACAAGTTACACAATATTAAGAACATTTGTAAAATGAACATTGCAATAATATAGATGTGAATTTTTTTCCTTAACCGCCGCGATTATTTCTGTAGTGGTAATAATAATAATAATAATAATAATAATAATAATAATAATAATAATAAAAGTAAAAATAGCAATAATGCAAGTAAGCAATTATGTGCATGTATGTGTGGGTGAGTGCACACGCCTGCATGAGCAGGACAAATGGTTGCTTTTTGAGCTATTTTAATGCTGCCGAAGATTTCTAATTTCCAGATGCACACAGAATCTGTGTAGATGTTTGGTTCTGAAATGTGCTCTTGAATGATCTACTACTGAAAAAAGGTTGCAAATTGCAGTTTGAAGTTTTCGTCTGATGCATTAGGAGGGTTTATTTCTTCAGGGTGGAAAGGCAGAGAGATTGTGTGGTTGTTAGCATAACTCACACCGCTTTCTGGGGTGAATGCCAGATTGTTTTCACCAATATCTTTGTGAATAGGAAATACAAATGCTTTGATTCAAATTCAAAATTAATGTTCTTTCACAGAGAATCTCATTCAATGTACTCTGAACATTATTGACACCATTCATTTTTAATTCTCATTCAAAATGTGAAGACTTGTTTTCACATTTCATAGTTGTTTTTTTATATTTAACGTATAAGTTTAACAAATGATTGATGTTAAGTATGTGGATAACTTATAAAAGCATGTGGAAAACATTTGCTAAATTAAGTTAAGTAAAGACTTCACGATTCACAATTTAAAATCATATTGTTTTCATTTGAATGGTGAAAATGTCAACAGAATCTCTTCTCTTCCCAATTTTCAGTATCGCAATAAACATGATATAATTTATTTTATTACATTTTTGCCGTCAATTCAGAGGAAGAATCACCATCTGTTCACATAAAATCGTCACTCAAATGACAGACTGACATGCGGGCGGAATAACAGGCGAGTGTACAGACAGACGGCCTGGCATGCGGACTGACTAAAGGACAGACAGACAGACTGCCGTACAGATATACTGACGGACGGACAGACGGACAGAGACTGACGAACGCACAGACGGACAGACTCACGAACGGACAGACGGACGCGACTGACGGACGAACAAACGGACAGAGACTGACGGTCAGACAGACTGACGAACGGACAGAGACTGACGGACGGACAAACGGACAGAGACTGACGGACGGACAGAGAGACTGACGGATGGACAAACGGACAAAGACTGACGGACAAACGGACAGAGACTGACAGACAGACAGACACGTGGACGGACGGACAGACGAACAAACAGACTGACGGACAGACGAACAAAAAGACTGACGGACACACGAACAAACAGATTGACGGACAGACGAACAAACAGACTGACGGACAGACGAACAAACAGATTGACGGACAGACGAACAAACAGACGGAAGGACAAACTTACGGACGGACAGACTTACGGACGGACAGACTTACGGACGGACAGACTTACGGACGGACAGACTTACGGACGGACAGACTTACGGACGGACAGACTTACGGACGGACAGACTTACGGACGGACAGACTTACGGACGGACAGACTTACGGACGGACAGACTTACGGACAGTCAGACTTACGGACGGACAGACTTACGGACGGACAGACTTACGGACGGACAGACTTACGGACGGACAGACTTACGGACAGACTTACGGACGGACAGACGGACGGACAGACTTACGGACGGACTTACGGACGGACAGACAGACGGACAGAAAGACCGAAGAACGGAGAGACGGACAGCCGTCCTGACGGGAGCCGTCCTGACGGACAGCCGTCCTGACGGACAGCCGTCCTGACGGACAGCAGTCCTGACGGACAGCCGTCCTGACGGACAGCCGTCCTGACGGACAGCCGTCCTGACGGACAGCCGTCCTGACGGACAGCCGTCCTGACGGACAGCCGTCCTGACGGACAGCCGTCCTCACGGACACACGTCCTGACGGACAGACGTCCTGACGGATCGCCGTCCTGACGGATCGCCGTCCTGACGGATCGCCGTCCTGACGGACAGCCGTCCTGACGGACAGCCGTCCTGACGGACAGCCGTCCTGACGGACAGCCGTCCTGACGGACAGCCGTCCTGACGGACAGCCGTCCTGGCGGACAGCCGTCCTGGCGGACAGCCGTCCTGGCGGTGAGCCGTCCTGACGGGAAGCCGTCCTGGCGGATAGCCGTCCTGGCGGATAGCCGTCCTGACGGATAGCCGTCCTGGCGGATAGCCGTCCTGACGATTAGACGTCCTGACGGATAGCCGTCCTGACGGCTATCCGTCCTGACGATTAGACGTCCTGACGGATAGCCGTCCTGACGGATAGCCGTCCTGACGGATAGCCGTCCTGAGGGATAGCCGTCCTGACGGACAGCCGTCTTGACGGACAGCCGTGCTGACGGACTGTCGGGCTGACGGATAAACGGTCTGACGGATAGCCGTCCTGACGGATAGCCGTCCTGACGAATAGCCGTCCTGACGAATAGCCGTCCTGACGGATAGCCGTCCTGACGGATAGCCGTCCTGACGGATAGCCGTCCTGACGGATAGCCGTCCTGACGGATAGCCGTCCTGACGGATAGCCGTCCTGACGGATAGCCGTCCTGACGGATAGCCGTCCTGACGGATAGCCGTCCTGACGGATAGCCGTCCTGACGGATAGCCGTCCTGACGGATAGCCGTCCTGACGGATAGCCGTCCAGACGGACAGCCGTCAAGACGGACAGCCGTCCTGACGGACAGCCGTCCTGACGGACAGCCGTCTTGACGGACAGCCGTCCTGACGGACAGCCGTGCTGACGGACAGTCGGGCTGACGGATAGCCGTCCTGACGGATAGCCGTCCTGACGGATAGCCGTCCTGACGGATAGCCGTCCTGACGGATAGCCGTCCTGACGGATAGCCGTCCTGACGGACAGCCGTCTTGACGGACAGCCGTTCTAACGGACAGCCGTCCTGACGGACAGCCGTCTTGACGGACAGCCGTTCTAACGGACAGCCGTCCTGACGGACAGCCGTGATGACGGACAGTCGGGCTGACGGATAGCCGTCCTGACAGATAGCCGTCCTGACGGATAGCCGTCCTGACGGATAGCCGTCCTGACGGACAGCCGTCTTGACGGACAGCCGTTCTAACGGACAGCCGTGCTGACGGACAGCCGTGCTGACGGACAGTCGGGCTGACGGATAGCCGTCCTGACGGATAGCCGTCCTGACGGATAGCCGTCCTGACGGATAGCCGTCCTGACGGATAACCGTCCTGACGGATAGCCGTCCTGACGGATAGCCGTCCTGACGGATAGCCGTCCTGACGGATAACCGTCCTGACGGATAGCCGTCCTGACGGATAGCCGTCCTGACGGATAGCCGTCTTGACGGACAGCCGTTCTAACGGACAGCCGTCTTGACGGACAGCCGTCCTGACGGACAGCCGTCCTGACGGACAGTCGGGCTGACGGATAGCCGTCCTGACGGATAGCCGTCCTGACGGATAGCCGTCCTGACGGATAGCCGTCCTGACGGATAGCCGTCTTGACGGACAGCCGTTCTAACGGACAGCCGTCCTGACGGATAGCCGTCCTGACGGATAGCCGTCCTGACGGATAGCCGTCCTGACGGACAGCCGTCCTGACGGACAGACGTCCTGACGGACAGACGGTCTGACGGACAGACGGTCTGACGGACAGACGGTCTGACGGACAGACGGTCTGACGGACAGACGGTCTGACGGACAGACGGTCTGACGGACAGACGGTCTGACGGACAGACGGTCTGACGGACAGACGGTCTGACGGACAGACGGTCTGACGGACAGACGGTCTGACGGACAGACGGTCTGACGGACAGACGGTCTGACGGACAGACGGTCTGACGGACAGACGGTCTGACGGACAGACGGTCTGACGGACAGACGGTCTGACGGACAGACGGTCTGACGGACAGACGGTCTGACGGACAGACGGTCTGACGGACAGACGGTCTGACGGACAGACGGTCTGACGGACAGACGGTCTGACGGACAGACGGTCTGACGGACAGACGGTCTGACGGACAGACGGTCTGTCTTATAAACGGTCTGACGGACAGACGGTCTGACGGACAGACGGTCTGACGGACAGACGGTCTGACGGACAGACGGTCTGTCTTATAAACGGTCTGACGGACAGACGGTCTGACGGATAGACGGTCTGACGGATAGACGGTCTGGCGGATAGACGGTCTGACGGATAGACGGTCTGACGGATAGACGGTCTGACGGATAGACGGTCTGACGGATAGACGGTCTGACGGATAGACGGTCTGATGGATAGACGGTCTGACGGATAGACGGTCTGACGGATAGACGGTCTGACGGATAGACGGTCTGACGGATATACGGTCTGACGGATAGACGGTCTGACGGATAGACGGTCTGACGGATAGACGGTCTGACGGATAGACGGTCTGACGGATAGACGGTCTGACGGATAGACGGTCTGTCTTATAAACGGGCTGACGGATAAACGTGCTGAAGGATAAACGGGCTGACGGATAGACGGTCTGACGGATACCCGTCCTGACGCATACCCGTCCTGACGCATACCCGTCCTGACGGATACTCGTCCTGACGGATACACGTCCTGGCGTATACACGTCCTGACGGATACACGTCCTGACGGATACACGTCCTGACGTATACACGTCCTGTCGGATACACGTCCTGACGGATACACGTCCTGACGGATACACGTCCTGACGGATACACGTCCTGACGGATACACGTCCTGACGGATACACGTCCTGACGGATACACGTCCTGACGGATACACGTCCTGACGGATACACGTCCTGACGGATACACGTCCTGACGGATACACGTCCTGACGGATACGCGTCCTGACGGATACGCGTCCTGACGGATACGCGTCCTGACGGATAGGACTCCGGACGAAAGTACTGACGAACGAGGTGACGAACGGACTGACGAACGCACTGACGAACGGACTGACGAACGGACTGACGAACGGACTGACGAACGGACTGACGAACGGACTGACGAACGTACTGACGAACGGACTGACGAATGAACTGACGAACGTACTGACGAACGGACCGATGAACGGACTGACGAACGGACCGACGAACGGACTGACGAACGGACTGTCGAACGGACTGACGAACGGACTGACGAACGGACTGACGAACGGACTCACGAACGGACTGACGAACGGACCGATGAACGGACTGACGAACGGACCGATGAACGGACTGACGAACGGACCGATGAACGGACTGACGAACGGATCGATGAACGAACTGACGGTCTTCTTTTTGAATTGATATGTCGAGATCAAAGACCCACAATATATGGCCTTAGTATCAATAAAAGACGTTATGGAAGTAAAGAAATATATTTTGAAAAAGTAATATAAATGTCGTTATATGCAAGATTTGACATGGTATTTATTAACGAACACTCACAGCTTTTATAGAGCATCCCAGGAATCCTACCTATTGGTTTTCTTGGAGGAGGCCAGTAGAAGAAATACTAGCGACGGGTGGGCGCGACGTGCGGGCAGAGGTTGTTATAAAAATGTGGGGCGCCTCGCCGCCGGCGGCTCGGGCGTCGGTCATTAGCTCGGATGAGGCATGTCGTGTCCGAGGGCGTCGCGTAAGGCGCCAGTCACGGCGCGGGCGGGGTGGGGCGTGGCGGGGAGCGTCTTCATTAGGCGGAACATACCGTGGCCTTTCCCCCTCCCCGTCGGCTGGTAGTAGCCCCGTTTCTCTCTTCCGTCAACTCACGGTGCACTGGAACGTATCAGGATCTCCCGGCAGGGTCTGAGTCACAGAGACAACAGTTTATCACTAAGTCTAGTGAAATTTCAAAAACATGTTCAGAATCTCTGTTTCATTTCTTTTGTTGTTCCTAGAAAATTATTGCAATACACTTTTATCATAGGCTGGAAACGTTTTTATATAATAGAATTATAAAAGGCTCAAAGAGAGGATTCGTAACATTCTCTAACCCTAAGCAGGTTAAAGTACAGTGGTAAACCATTATAAAACATTACGGAACCCGGCAGACGTTTTTGTGCCCTTCATCTCCCTTTCTCTATCTTTGTTTGCCACTCTCTTCCTCTTTCTTCCATCCTCGCAATCTCTCCTAGTAAAAATATAATAGAATGTTGAAAAATATTTCATCCTGTAGATTACAGCGTGAGAAAAGTTTTTTTGTGACCTTCGGCCCCCAAATGTTAATTTTTTATGCTCTATAAGGGTTATTTACTGGTATAGATTCAAACAAATCCTGACGTTTGTATTGCGTGATGCATTTGATATAAATATTTGGTTTTGTCCTATAGCATAAAAGTCTGCTTGCATAAATACGCTACAGATTAAAACCATCATTGAAGCGGGTGGTATATTGTGTCAAGATAGGTACAGAACGTTTTTGTTTTTTGAAGCATACACAAAACCATACCAGTTCAGCATCGAAATTTGTCGCAATACGAAGCTTCGAGTTTTGCGAAGTATCCAATAAGTTAAATTGTTTGTTCGGTATGGACATTATCTAGTTGGAATTACTTAGTTGGAATTAATTAGTAAAACTTCTCCGGGGTCATCGAGAACTTACGTAATACTAAAGAGGAGGGAGGGGGTTTGAGACAGCATTGCGCTGCGTTACGAAGGGGAAGGTAGGTGATGTTTATTGTTACGTTACACTGATATTTATTTTTTACATTTTTTAACATTTATCTGAAATAAGTCCTTTCTTTAGTCATATACCTCAACATTAAAATATTACCGTAATTAATTTTAAAAAAATTAAATTTATTAGATACAAAATGTTACAATAAATGGAATGTTTTTCATTTTTTATTGACTCTGTAACATTACGAAGAAAATATTCAAAACTGATATGTGGTATATTCCAGGGTCATTTAAATTACCGTAGTAGACTCTTGCCTAAGTGTCACCATGACGGCGTGAGCAGGGCTTGTGATAAAAATATATTCTCGCCTACGCGTCCTCACTTCACTCCAGTCTTATTTTTGGAGGCAGTTTGCATCCCTAACTAATTCCGAATTTAATTATTATAAATTTTAATAGACAACACAAATACAATGAATACAAATTGATTTTAATGTGCTTGAATTTAGTTTCACTTCTTGCAGTTACAAAAGAGGGGGCGTTGTCGCAAGCGTTACGTTATTACTACGGGCGGTTCAACTGCGCGTTACGGGTGCGTTACACGGGGGCAAAGGAGGTATTCAACATACTCCAAATTTAGTCTACGTACTTTATGGACCGTCCACTCAAAGCTCGAGATTAAATATTTTGTTTCAAATTTGCTGGAACATTTTGTGCCAGCAAATATCACGTTGTAGGACGACTGATGTGATCGGTGGTTCTTTCAATTTCCTTGATTGCTTGAAAGCGAATGACAGAGAAATAGAAGGCTGTAGGTTGTACGCGACCACCCCTCTCCATCCATCTACCCTGAAAGGAAGCCGAGGGGTAGTTCGCCTCATAAACTCCTCTTTCACAACAGACTTCCAGAGGCGGGGAATTTCCACATCCAAATCAGGAGAGGAGAGACATAAAATACAACAAACAAATTGGTAGTACGCCGAGAAGTAGCAGCAAAATCTGCCCCGTACGTCGTAACCAATTGTATTACTCCACATTTTAAATTTCTCACTGGGTAAGAGAAAAAGGAGAAGACAAAAACATTGCCGAAACGAGTTGAGAAACAGGAGTAGATTATTGCTCAAAGACTTAACGTCCGAAACGATTTAGGTGGTGAAGAGCATGAACTGACGTCACTGCAGCGCTCCTGATCGGGAGGTCCTAGGTTCGGGTTTGGACTGAGACAGGATTTTAAACACTAGCTACAGAGCTGGGTCGAGTTCAGACGCTGTCTGGAGTAGAATTCTAGCAGCCGGCTTCTCTGATTGGTAGTTTTCCGTGGTTTTTTTTCGATCAACAACACACTAATGTCGGAGCAGTAACCCAACAAACTAGCCACTGACCGCGCGCGATTTTTCTTCCTCTTCCTTGTCCTATTCTCTACCCTTACCTTAGTTTTTTTTTACCTTTTTATACATTATGACACATGCCGAGAAACTAGTAGGCAGCTTAGAGCCTGTCCTGGCTGGGCCAGTGCCCCGCTGGTGGGAGATACTTGTATGAAGAAAACCCCGGTTGCCGACCGTATGCCGTCGTCTGATCTCACCATCCAGCGGGGGAAGATCACCGCCACAGCACGTGGAATGCACCACACTTACGGGATTAATGACCTTATCATTTGAACCGCTCGATGTCACTAATCAATTAATCAACCACGTCTAAAAATGTGTCTTGTGCTGATGTGGGTGTGTGGGTGATGAACTGATTCAGTTCGCCTCCAAGAACTTTCCTGTTCACATCTTAAAGATTCTTTTATTTTGTTCCTTTTTCTTTACAATTCTGTTACAATTAGCGTTACGTCTTCTGTCTCCCTTTTTTGGCTTGGTACCGCCAACACGAATAGGCTACATTAAAGAAACGTGCACACTGTGGGAGATCAGTTAATGAAATACAGTTACATCGTCCACCAATGCTTTTTCAATACAATGAATGATAATAGTAAGTGTAACGTATTATTAAATTGTTTATTGACATTCCATAAGACACAGAGGGGCAGAGCAAGCTATGCGGCTGCTACCGTAGTTGTGTACTTTCTCTCCGCCGTCTCCAACATTCCGTGGCTCACCCTCCCAAACCTTGCACTCGCTGGTCCCAGGGCACAGCGTACCTCACGCTCGTATACAACGCCCTCCCGACCCCTCCCGTACTGCCCCTTCCCACCTCGCCGCACCCCACCCCGGCACCCTACCCTCAACCTCACCCCAACCTTGCCCCGGCCCGCCCCGCCCCGCCGGGCACCCTTTTTGTGCAGACGCATTGTCTTGGGCAGGAAGGAAATCAAAAGACGGCGGTGATTAAGAATATGGAACCGACGACGGCAGGCATGTGGGGGCGCGGCCAAGCGCGAATATCTTTATATATATCCAGAATGCGGGGCGTGCGGGGGCGGCGCGGGGTGGGGCGGGGGCCTACTTCGCCTTATGAAAACACGCGGCGTCGAGGGACACGCGGCGCGGCGCGGCGCGGCAAGACCTTCGGGCAGCGCGTCGCGTCGCGTCGGGCGCAAAAAGCAGCAGCAGCAACACGCAGCGCTACAAGGCACATTCACGCTATTTGCACGGGGAAGAGCTGGCGGCGGGGGCGGGGCGGGGGCTGGCACGGCCCCTGGGACGCACGCGTGACCTGGCGACGGCGGCGGCGGCGCCGCGTGCGCGGGATCAATGGGTTCGTGGGCGAATTCTCGCCCGCCGAGCCGGACGCGTCGATTGCTAGGCGGTGGGGAGGGGCGGGAACCACGCTGGACGATACGATGGTGTAGTGTTGGGTTTAGAATGCGGCTGATGCAGGTCGTTTATCGTGCCTTACTTACTCGAGATATCCTTCTCTTGGATCTGTTACAATGTTTTAAATGCCTACAATGCCTATTGAGCATTGTTGAATGATTGTTGCTGATTCCGGGCGCGACAACTACTGAGGTCGTGAGTTCCGTAAGTGTAGTGCGTGTTTTTTCTCGAGAGGTGGTGGTGGCGGCGGTCTTCTCCCGCTGGATGGACAGATCCGGCGCCGACCAAACCAGGTATCTCCCACCAGAGGGGCACCACCCCAGAATGTGTGGAAGTCTCCCGGCATATGTGGAAGTGTGGATGCTTCTGCGTGTGTGTGTGTGTGTGTGTGTTTGTAAGAGGTTAGGAAGAAGAAGGTGAGATCGCGCGCGGTCCGTTGCACATTTGTTAGCGTACTGCTCCGGCATGCGCCTGGTGTTTGTCGGGGAACCCCCGGAAAACTACCCATCAAAGCTGCCTGCCGCTAGAATTCTCATTCCGACAGCGACTGAACAGCGTCGGAACTCGAACCTAGGACCTTCCGGCCAGAGGGACTGCAGTGACATCAGTTGATGCCCTGAGCCATCTCTCCCACTATTACACATTGAATTACATATATTTATGTTCTTCCGAAAAACATTTTATGTTCTCGAACTTTCCTAGTCACATTAAAAAAAATATTTACCCTTGCGAATGCCATCTGAAATACATTCGTGGAGAAGAATCTTATTGTTGTTCTTGTGGAATTCTCTGGATCTGGAAACGTGCACACTGGCCCACACAAACTCCCAACTCTACCAATCAACAAACAATTCACTGCCACATTTCTATCACAACGCCCAGTTGAGTCACTATTTGATTTCTTGAGTGTTTTGTCATTGTTATTACCGATAGAGATTTTTACTCACAAAATAAATTATTTATCGTAAAATGAATGAGAAAGATAATAGATAGGTAAATAAAAAACTGACTGTTCTAAAGCCTACAGAATTCAACAATAACTAGAAGTTTTATTAAGGTATCCGTTAAAATTACAGTTAATTCTAAGGAGAGAAACTTTGAAGATTTTTAAAAAACAAGTAAAAAACCGTATGTGGGCTACTCTAAAGAGCGAATTACTGCTTAGTCCTGAATAAAACTGTTTTAAGAAGAATAGAAAGAAACTGTTAGATTATGGTACTACAAGGCTGATAAAGTATACGCAATCTCTAACAGATATAAGGCATACTATACCACTTTACCACGACTCGGAAGCTGTGGGTTCTGAACCCTTTAAAACTGGGTTTAGTGTTCTTAAAGAGACAAGAGTTGAATTTCTTAAGCCGAAATCGAGACCTTTTGAACTTTCTACTACATTTTACGTGTATCTTTTCCAGCAACAACCCTGCAACATTGGTGATCAGAAACAATACCCTTGAAATATATGATATATTTAAATTGGAGGAATAGACACAGTCATCAATCTCCGAATATCCCATTAAAGCGAATATTTGAGTTTCGAAAGTAATAAATAAGAGTAAATGTGATATCAATGGTAAATTTATATGGATTTCTACGATATTCCCGAGTGATATTCAGAAATATTATATCATGATAGGTTAAACTCCAAAAATTCGGAGTCCCATATACCAGAATTCGAAAGGTAAAACGCGTTAGGATGTAGGCATTGCAATGGCTTCAAGGCCTTAGACTTAGCCATTGAGTACCAAGTGATGAAATTTATAAGTGTACTAATTAAATAAAAATTATTATATCACCAATCGCTTTACACTAATCTTAATTTCAACTAATTTTATAACACAAAAATCAACAACAACAACAACAACAACAACAAAAAAGCTGTGAGCATTTTCGAATGTGTGGTCGCCAGGACTACGTGAAACGAGGACATTGAGATACATACCAATCGACCCAATACTATCCCAAACGTATAAATCCTCTCAGAATGAACACCATAACACATTGTGCAAAATGTATGAAGCAGACTGTACTTTCATATGCACATACATTTATAAAGGATAGAAAGTAACACCAGAGGACCTTGAATCAACGAAGGAATTCGAATATTATGAAATAAAATACTTCTTCAAAAATACTTTTTGCCTCGAGATAAGTATAAATTTGCAAAAACTGAAACAAACTAACAACCAATCAAAATCGTACTTGGAAATTTGAATGTTTTTAGAATTATAAAGACAAAGTTTCTTCATTTTATTATTGCATTAATAATTTTTATTTTCATTCTTGAGATTGTCCAACAAATCACACATTAGATTGAATACCATTTGGTATATCATCATTAAATTACACGTCACATGCGTTCGGCGGTGCGTCACTTAAGATTAGACCCCTTTCCGTCCTCCAATCGATACAAATTATGTTATTCAACACGACTCGATGGAAGGAAATATATGATTTGTTTTCGGATCCATCCAGAAGATAAGAAGTTTCTGCAATTACTTTTTTTTTTTTTTTGTTTTTGTTTTTGTTTTTTTGCACTGCGATCTGAAGGTGGCCGCGCGAACTACGAGCTCCAACACCCATCGTCTGGCAGCTGCGCATAAGCAGCTGTGATGGCCGCTAAAAGAGAATCCAAAGATGTGACTCACAGCACCCAACGATGAATGAAGTTCCTAGAGGTAGTATCGCCCGGACGCCGCTGTTTATAGTATATGAAGCAGGGATCGAGGAAAAGGTACATAATCATGGTTGCCACCCCGAAGGATATTTATCGTTTAAGAGAATAACTTTGTTTCGTGATGCATACACGATGGTGCTAATGAGTTATTCCCCTTATATAGCGTAACTTCAACTACAAAATTATATTCTAAAATAAATCTACAACAATAGAAAAGGAGTTCGAGAATGTACATTATTTCTACAATGAGAGCATGATAATACATATACATTGAAAGAATGTACACTTCAGAACAACTTTTCTGGGAGCGTTCGGATGGAAAGTTCCCCAACACGTATTTTGAAGTGCATAATGGCCATATCCTGAAAGAACATCCGACAAGAGTTGCGATGACATTTTCTTGAATTTTATTGTTTGTTTTTATTTTTATACGTACTGCGCCCGAGAATAAAAAAACCAAACAACTGAATTTCTGAAATTTCTTTTCATTTCGAACTTACATAGAAGTTAAATCAAATTTGTATATTTAAAAAATATATGATTTTTATATCAGTTTTAACCGTGGATGACATTGTATTCAGTTAGTAAATGGTTATGCAATTGACTAAAGTCAATATATCTGTTGAATAAGGTGAATGTAACATCAAAGTTATGTAGCAATTTCACAGCTGTAATAATCTGATGTGCATGGTTATAACAAATTGATGTGCACATTTTAATAGATTGACATGCACAGTTTCGATACAATACGAATATATTACCATGAGAAATTAACTGTTGAAAAAGCGTGTCTTATCAAAGGAGACATCATAATCTCTTGATACAAATATCAGTTGCTACAAAGCAACAACAAAGGATTACAGAAGGGTTAATAGCAAAAAATAAAATAACAAATATACAATCAAATCACGAATGTAATAAAATAAAAATTTGTAAAATTATAATTACCAATACCACAAATTTCCAAAAATGATCGAGATTGTGTACTCACTGTTGATTGCAATTGTACACTCACTCTTCTTTTGTTAATATTTTATCTTTAACTAAAAAACGATAGAATAATGGTTGAATGACATATGTCTAGATTCCTGGGAGAGCACTAGCAACATTACACACACTAGTTTTCATAAAAGATGGAACAATCATCGAAAGAAGCAAAAATTCCGAAATGCTACGCTTGAATGACTTCATAAAAACATTGTTTTGTCTCAGTTCAGCTTTCAGTTTAATTAACGTTAATGTTAATTACATCAAATAAATGTATTATATTGTGTTGTTTTCTACGCTCTCTGCATCAGCACATGGCAGCACTTCGTCACGGCAAAGCAACGAAAACGAATTTGGAGGGTAAATAAGGTTTCATCTCAGCCCGTGTATCACGCACGCCGCAAGCGCATCTTACAATTCCCCGCAGTGGCAAACGGCCAGGAGACGGAAACGGCTATGTTAAAAGAGAAAAAAAAAAACTTATTTCCCAGCAGACATTCATCGTGCGACCGGGCCACATAAACAGAGTGCTTGCTATCATAAATTATTTGACCCCTCCCTCGTCCTTGACTTTCTCAAGGAAGCGCGCCGAGGGACGCGTGGGTGGGCGGGGTGAGGGGGTGGGGACGGGGGACCGGGGACGGGGGACAGGGTGCGAAGCCGCCGCCTGCCTCCATCAATCTAGTTCTCAGTCGCGCCCGCCAGCTCGCAGCACCGCGCCGCCTCGTTACGGCACCGAACAGAATTATTCACCGCCGCCCCGCGTCTTCTGACAAAAGACGCGAGCGCCGCGCCGCGCCGCCCCGCGTGACTCCTGCTTCCGCCCCGTGCGCACGCTCGCCGCAAGGTGCGACGATAATACAAACGGAAAGAAGAAAAAATCTCGTCACCTGCGGCGAATGAACGAGTAGAGAAGTATTGTTATCTTTCTGCTTTCTACGTCTGTGTTTTTATTGTTTACATCAATTGTTTACTAGGAGAGATGGCTAAGGGCATCTACTGATGTCACTGCAGTGCCTCTGATCTGGAGGTCCTACGTTCGAGCCTTGGCGGTGGCAGGATATTCGACACTAGTTACCTAGATGGGTCGATTTCTGTAGCAGTCTGGAGGAGACTTCCAGCGATTGGCTGCTCTGGTCCATAGTTATCCTTAGGTTTTCTACCAGGCGAATGGCGAAACACTACCCTTACAAACGGGACATGGACCGCGCGCGATCTTTCCTTCTCATTCCTTGCCCTACCCATCCCCTTACTTACACACACTTACACGCACTACACTGCCACACATTCCGGGAGACCGGACAGGAGCTTAGAACTTGTCCCGGATGGGGAGGTGCCCTGTTGATGGGAGATACCTGGTTGGGGAAACACCGATGGCCTACAGTAGGTCGACGCCGGATCACGCCACGCAGCGGGGGATGATCACCACCACTTTCAGAGGAAAAGGCATGTACTACACTTACGGAACCAATGACCGTAGCAGTTGACGCGCCCGGAATCACTATTTAATCAATAAAAAATCAACCATCACACACACCATCCCTACCTACTTCTGAATCACATCAGCGCCTTGAACTTTTAGAATACTTCTCTGAATCAGGGATTTTCGTAACCTCTATGTGTCACCTAAAGAAATAACCTTTATTTCCCGTCTCATCCTCGCCTTCGCTAGTAGTAGCATGAAGGTGGGGCTCTGCCTTCGGCCAGGGGGAAGAGATCGCTGTTAAGGCATCCAGGATGTGCGTGCCCCCCCTCTGTCCATCAGCGTCCTTCGCATCTCTAAAAGCTTGTGTAAAGTAGCGGGTTATCGTTGTCTAGGGGGTCTCCATACGGCAACGGGTATCATGTTAAAAGACCCGCGGGTTATCATTGTCATTTGTCTTTTCCTAGCATTCCTCTTGTGACAGAAGACCCTCACCATAAATAAGCAGAGTGCTTGGTAATGTTGTGATTCCGAAGATTCTCAGATTCATGGGAATTGTGGGTTTATGGGCACTAAGATATGAATTTTAACAGCAATAACTTCTACGTTTTTAAGATGTTATAAATTGTGAACTGTAAGACACCTCGTAATTTTTTTTGTTTTGAATTGAGGAAGTCCATTATTTCTCGAAGAAGAGTCTATTGTTGGGAAGTCGATGAAAATGTCACTGAGACACTGACGATTGAGAAGTTACAATCGCCATGAACTCTTAAAGTTTCAGGCGCTGCCCGAGTGAAAATTAATTGTACCAGTCTTCTTCTCCTGGTACTAAACGATCGCAAAGATTCGAACCGTGCCTGCGATTGTCGCGAGAAAATGAAAAGTCGTCAAGTTGAACTGATGTACAGAAATTGTATTACTCGTCGAAAGATCTGGCCAGTACAAAGTCATGATAAAATATGCACGAGTGGGTTTAAATTACTACGTCTGTATTTATAGGCCAGCGAAGGGATGTTGGGACGACAGGATAAACAGGCGTTTTATTCAAATATCATACTCCTCACGCCTGTCGGCGGAGTGTAGGCGGAGTGACAGGGCGTCGTTATAAGGTATAGAGGCTTCTTTTCATGACGCTTAGCTTTTAAAAACTCTTTAAGTATTTAAGAGTTCGTCTGTAGAGAAAATATCTGCGCGCCTTTAGAGAAATCCGCCACGGAGTTTCCGTCTCACGAATCGCAACACGAAATATTATATACTTTATGTGATCAAAAGAATCCTGACACGACCAATATGCAGTTATGGTGTGGTCCTGTTTTTCATAGAGCGGACTTGCACCCCTTGTTGTTTTGTGTAGCACTATCACGACACAGGCCTACGTTGATGTTTTAAACACTTCTTGCTTCCCACTGTTGAAGGGGATAGCAATTGCATCTTTCAAAACAATCGAGCACCTGTTCATACTGCACATCCTGTGGCGGAGTGGCAACACGACAATACCATCCCTGCAATGGACTGGCCTGCGCAGCGTCCTGACTTGAATCCTATTTAGCACCTTTGGGATGTTTTGGAACACCGACTTCGTGCCAGGCCTCACCGACCTACATCGATACGTCTCCTCAGTGCAGCACTCTGTGGAGAATAGGCTACCATTCCCCAAGAAACCTTCCAGCACCTGATTGAAAGTGTGCGTGCGAGAGTGGAAGCTGACACCAAGGCTAAGGGTGGGACCGTACTGAATTCCAGCATTACCGATGGAGGGCGCCACGAAGTGGTAAGTCATTTTCAGTCATTTATGTGTCACGTGTCGACCTGGGAACTTCAGGGCGGATCAAATCGATCAGGGCCCCAATACTCGTTGACCTCAGCGGTGAAACGGAGTGGAAGGGCTGACGAAAGTATACCAATGGGTTAAAGGTCGGTGAAAAATAGAGGGCGTGGAAGTCGGTGAATCCCTAATGGAAATACCGACGTTAATCACAAATGACGATGAACTCGAAACCGAAGACAGGACACAAATTGAGAAAAGCTCTCGTAAACGAAGGGGAAAGTTAAAACGGAGAACATCTAAAACCATTCTGGAAAACGCCGAAGAGACCAGATAAATTGTTAAAAAGAAACCCTGGCACAGAAGATTATAATGCAAAAATTATACATATGAAAAAAACAACTAGAGATGCATTTAATGACAGACACGTTAGTGACGTTCATATGACATTATTTTGAAATTACTCCGACACATTAGAAGAACTTGCGGAGAATCATCATTTAAACTCATTACCATGCACATCAAAGATACATTTCAAATGACGTTCCTTCACAATTTTCTTTTCATAGTATAATGATCGTGAATAATTTCCCGTGATTAAGTCACGATTCGTCTTTACGACGCATCCAACAATGAAAAGAATATTTTGGATAACTTGTAGGTAAAATAGGTAACTGGATAAAGGAAGAAAGCTAAAAAATTTAGGAAAAGAGACGTAATACATCAGATATGCGGATAAGGCGTTCACTGACGAACGTTGTGTAATTTCAATGCTCCTGGACGCACGAGATAGAACAAGCAAACCGGCCGATTGAATATTTCCATTCGAACATCAAACCAGATGACAAGTTTATAACCTATTTCCTGGAGCACTTTTCGATCATGTGGCCCCAGAGGAGCTGCTTTCCTCTTCGCAGCACAATTTTCTGTGGTTTCTCCGATCAATATCATGGTAATGCTGGAGGGGAACCCTAATAATCGGGACACGGATCGCGCGCAATATTTCCTAGCCCTTCCTGGTGCTATCCTCACCCCTTACACACGCACTTAGATGCACTACCACACACGTCGGGACACCGGTCTGAAACTCAAAACTTGTCCCGGCTGGAGCGGCGCACCGGTTGTGGGAGATACCTGGTTGTGGAAACCCCGTTAGTCGATACTCGCCATCCAGTGGGGGAAGATCACTGCCACTTCCCGAGAAAAATAGATGCACTACGCTTATGGGATTAATGACCTTTGCAGATAATGCACTCG
This sequence comes from Gryllus longicercus, assembly GCA_038098605.1. Classification (NCBI taxonomy): domain Eukaryota; kingdom Metazoa; phylum Arthropoda; class Insecta; order Orthoptera; family Gryllidae; genus Gryllus; species Gryllus longicercus. The sequence continues at coordinate 72,614 of JAZDUA010001197.1, forward strand.
TAATCACAACCAATTAATCGATCAATCAATCAATCTGAACAGATAAGATTCGATTGTCTCCCATTTTTGTCGCATGGTTTTCTGCGTGACGTCTTGAACTTTTTGGCTGCATTGTCCCCGTTGCAGGAGTGATCGCTTGACGTTGTCGCTTTTAGTGGCGCGGCATTCAAGAGGCCAACAGATGTATCTAGCAAGAAATTACTAAAAAGCGTATGCTTCATTTTTTCCATGCCAAGAATACAATTTTGAGTCTGTTGTGGACATCGTGGACATAATTGTTCACATGACGATAAGCATGCAACTTATAAGGTAAGAAATATAACCCTTAGTGTAAGATGCACAATAGTCAACAAAACAATCACCATCATTTAAAAAATACGTATTATGATCGGTCGCTAGTGCAATGCCATTTTGGTCACATCCCTCCCCCCCATCCTACCAGTAAATATATACCATACATTTCAAACGTAATTGAATTTCCACTGCGCGAGAATACTTTAGCAGCATCATTAATAATTCTCGCGACGAGACGCGCTCAGTCCAAATTGGGTCAGGCTCGGGGCAGACCGTTTCATTTGCAGCGGCGCCAACGACCCAGCGCCAACGACCGGCGGCTGGCGACGGCTCCGCGCCGCTCCCAAGGGGCGGCGACGGGCGGCGACGGGCGGCGACGGGCGGCGACGGGCGGCGACGGGCGGCGACGGGCGGCGACGGGCGGCGACGGGCGGCGACGGGCGGCGACGGGCGGCGACGGGCGGCGGCGGGCGGCGGCGGGCGGCGGCGGGCGGCGGCGGGCGGCGGCGGGCGGCACGATAATCCAGTCTTTCCAGAAAGATCCCCTGCATTTCATACATTATGCCCCGTCAGTGTAGTGCGATTATGCGGTGACTTACTCTTCGGCTTGCGACGTTTCTCGAACCTAGCATCTGTCCCCAGCCGGGAGAGGGTGTAAACATTCGACTGGTTTCTCAAAATGCCCGACGGGGTAGGGTTGGTGATTGTAACCGCGCGCGGGCGTATGTGTATGTGTGTATCTGTGTGTGAATGTGTGTGTATGTGTGTGTGAATGTGTGTGTATGTGTGTATGTATGTGTATGTGTATGAGTGAGTGTGTGTAAGGGAGGGATCTTCTTCTTTGGTCCTATCTTCCATATACGGAAGTTAGGTGACCTAACGGATTTTCTTGGGATAAATTATTCAGGGTGGTTTCCCGTTGCCTTCCCTGAAGGGAGGGATAAGGGGAAGGAAAAGCCGATAGCGCACGGTTTGTAAAGACACTGCTGAAGCCATCGCGCTGTATTGATAGAAGGTACCGCGGAAAAGATCGACCAGAGCAGTCGACCTCTCAACTTTATTCTGCAGTACGTGAATACGTGATTGAGAGATAGTGCCTAGAAGCTCTGTGTCTTCGATGCTCCGGAGGTGCGGCACTGCTTCTTCCAAGTCATTAGGACATTCATTCTGTAATATTGTATTAGAAAATAAGTTATCAAAAAGTTGCATTACTGTTTTTTGTGTGTATTTTTAGTAATTGCATTTGGAAATCGCTATACAATAAATACTTACACTTACTCCGAAGTGGCATAATAAATATTCTACTCTATTCTACCGCAACCGGTGAAGGCCGATGGTCGTGGCAAGGGGATTGGCGGGTTGCATAAACCGAAGGCGAAAGAAGCACACTGAGGGATGGTAAGAGAATTGGATGGAGTAAGGATGGTAGGGTGCCAAGCGATATTTCTGGGAGAGCATGCCTACTTGTCGCCAGCCCTGCGAAGGGCCTGCGAATGTCCTGCGAAGGCCCTGCGAATGTCCTGCGAATGCCGTGAGAAAGCCCTGCAAACGGCCTGCAATCGCCCAGCAATCGCCGAGCAAACGGCCTGCAAACGGCCTGCAAACAGCCTGCAAACAGCCTGCAAACGGCCTGCAAACGGCCTGCAAACGGCCTGCAAACGGCCTGCAAACGGCCTGCAAACGGCCTGCAAACGGCCTGCAAACGGCCTGCAAACGGCCTGCAAACGGCCTGCAAACGGCCTGCAAACGGCCTGCAAACGGCCTGCAAACGGCCTGCAAACGGCCTGCAAATGGCCTGCAAACGGCCTGCAAACGGCCTGCAAACGGCCTGCAAACGGCCTGCAAACGGCCTGCAAACGGCCTGCAAACGGCCTGCATACGGCCTGCAAACGGCCTGCAAACGCCGTCGAAAGCCTAGTGAAGACCCTTCACTAGGTTTGATCGCCTATTGTTTCTTTTTCTATTGACAACTGTTTTCATTGCGTCACATTTTGATGTTCTTCCTTTTGTGTCTCTTTTATTACAAGTATTATTGTATATTTACATTTCTCGTTTTTATAGCCTTACATATTGTGATCTTATCCAAGGTGTTTTATTCAAACTGCATAATAACTACAAGAAATTATTTTAGCACTTACTCATTTTACTGTAACATGGCACTCTTTTTTTAGCAGTCTCAACGCGGATTCATCGTAGTCGTCTTTTGCCAGTTATCCCCAAGAGTGTATTTAGAAACGAAGATACTTTATGTCCAAAAAGTGTATAAGGATCAGGTTTTTACATTAGCACAAAATATAAATAAAAACTTATACGAAGTGACTAAACCGTGGACGTTAAGATGTTGAAGAACAGGTACAATCTGTTCAAACTTTTTTCATTACCTCGTATTAACTGTATGGTGTGATTTGTAAGTAGTGAATACAATTCCTCGAAGGTCCATTTTCAAAGAAGGAAAGATCAGAGAATTTTTTTTAAACTAGCAGCAAGAACAGCCCTTGCACATCTTCGTCCACTTTATTCGTTTTAGAAGTTTATCTGACGTCAAAAGAGTGACAGCACAAGAAAAAAAATGAAAAAAGTCACAACCAACTACACAAACGCACCATATCTATTATTCCTTTTTTAACACAAAAACACTCGAAACAGATTTCTCACCGTATCATAAATTAATACATCGTTACCTCCGTTTTTCATCTAGCAGGTTAATGTTTACGAGTCTCACAAGTGTGTGTATTCTACTAATGAATTTCGAGAAATGACGCCAGAAGCCCATTGAGGCGAAGTGCAGTTTATGAGGTGTCGACACGGCGCAACAAGCAGCCGATGTGCTAACGAGCGGCTGGCAGTCCGCCGCTCCCACGGCCTCAACCCGCCGCAGCAGCACAAGCGACCCTTCGAGCACGACACAGGGAGTTTCGGCGCCAGGCGTAAGGAGATATCCTTAAACTATTTTCATCACGTGACTAACGACTTTATACGATCGTAATGAACAACGGTCAGAAGAGTTTGAGCAATTGCGAGATTGCCGTATGTATTATAATAAAATAATCATTACCAGCGTTGAACAAAGAAGTTGCATAATATATAAAAGAGTCCAGGTTAGTGGTGAGACATTTAAACCACGACATGAGTCAAGAGTATAACAAATCTACATTGTGAACGGAATTTTAGGTTTTGTGACCTTCATCGATGAGTATGTAGTCTGGGATTTGTAATCGGCTTTTCTTGAGAATGTAGGAAATATCTTAAAACAGAGAGCGTTAGGTGTAAAAGACATAACCTAACCCGAATGTATTATTTCAACACTTTTTTCGCAAATTTATTTCCTGTTACCTCTCCAAAATTTCCAGCGTTAATTCATACTAGCGTTGTGTAGATAATAAGAGTAGTAAGGAATAATTGTAACAGCTTCACATATGAGAATCTGTTTATTAGAGATGAAAAAAATGCAATCTTTCCTGTATTTGGCGGCCTTTTTGCCGCTTGTAAATTGACCGTACAGACTCCTACAGGCGTGCACTATTTATAAAGGAATAAGGTCGTACCTTAGGTCTAAGGTAAGGTGTTATGACCTCAAAGTCAGTTATGTGTCTCTTAGTGCATAACGCCACTACCTAACGCGTGTCGCTAAAACTCAACATAAGACTCCCCACTTGTTGCAAACTTGCAGAACTTAAGCCTTGTAGCAACGAGGTGCACAACAAGAGAGTGTATTCATTTTCTCTTCTTTTACATTACAATAATTCTCTAAGATAATTCCATCCATACGAGAACAGGTAGCATCATTTAACAGTTTTCTTATTTTTCTCGTAACGACAATCCTTTCGATCCAGGTACGCTAAGAATATAGAACTCAGCATCGACGTCAATAACAAGTATAACATATCAGTAAAAAATTCAATAGACTTTTTTTCGTTAACCCTCATAACAATCTTCAGCGTTTGTCCTCCCTTTGAGCAGAACCTTCTGTGTGTCACAGGAGAGTAGAAATCGTCAAGAATCTGCTGTACAGAAATTAATTTCTCAGCAAAGTGAGAAAAGCATTTGGTCCTCGAATTGAGGAGAAGACGATGGTGTCCTATTTTTTTTCGCATGAAATGACTTTCTTTTGCATCATGATAAATTAGCTGTATATTGAATTGAGTATACTGATTTTTAACTATGATGTTAAAGATTGGACAATAGAGTTTAACTCATAAAATAGACATTCTGAAAACGAAGAAAAACATATTACATTTTCTATCTCAGGAATCACGAAAGCATCAACACCTTTGTCAGCTGCCTTTGCACAAAAAGGCGTCTCGCGCCCACGAGCTCATCTTTACGTGAGCATTTCCCACCTCACGTGCCTCCGGCGTCGCTTCTGCCTTTGTTGCCACTCCCCCAACCCCATCGGCGCAGCAAACGTTTATGGAGCCTCCGTTTCCGCCTGCACGTGTTTCCTCCTTGGGCGGGTGGCGTCGTTAAGCGAAAGGCCACCACCCCACCCACCACCTCTTGCCTGCCCTTACCCGCTCCCGCTCCACCCCGCCCCGTCTCCCAGTGCCGGCTGCTGCTTCACGCTGGGCCGTCCCCGTCTGCCCGTCCCCCTCCAACCCGCCCCCCGCCCCGCCCTACCTACTCGCCCAACTGCACCCGCACCGCCTCGCCCCGCCCCGCCCCGCCTCACCGTCCCGTCCCGTCCCGTCCCGTCCCGTCCCGACCCGCCTCACTACTCCCCCCCCACCCTTCCCGCCTTGCCCCTCCCTGCCCAGCACAGCCCCACCGCCCCGCTCCGCCGTCCCCTCCGTTCTCCTCCCCACCCCTCCCCTCCCCGCCTTCTCCCAAAGTCGCTGGCTGCGGCTCCACTCCATGTCACCCCGCTCCCCGGTCCTCGCACCCGAGGCCCCCGACGCACCAACGCCGGCCTGCGGCACCGCGCCGGGACACCTCCGCCCATTACCCACCCTGGTCCCACCCACCCCCTCTCCCCTCCCCCCGCCCGCTGCGGCTACACGCCGCCGGGCCGACCCGGGCGCACCCTCGCTTCCCGGCCGGCGACACCTGTGTCTGACAACTTTTCACGTCGTTAAGTATGCGGCGGGGGAATGACCGAAGCGATGCTATCGCGCGCTGCCGGCGCCGCCCCCGCCACTCCCACCCCTGCCACCCCCACCCCCGCCACCTGACAACACCCTTCGCCGCGCCACTTTCACCGCCGCCCCTCGTTACCACACCCTCTCTTATCGCGGCCTCCGCGCTGCTTATTAGTGGAAATCGAAATTTGTTGAGCGTTTACGAACGAGGTTTGCGAACTGGGTATTCGGAAAGCGCGAAGAATACTGTAATGAGCGGTTTTTTGGATACATTAATGACATAAAATTCTAGTCTACTGAAATAATTATGAGTATCTTTACATCTGAGGCGATCTTGAATAAATTCTCCGAGCAAGGAGAAAATCTAAAAAAAACAATGGTAAGAAGTAAATTACATATATTTTTATTGACTACAATCTCAGTTTGTCTTGAGCGTTCAGATATTCACTCGTGACTAACGTGTTACCAAAACAAGCAATCAGGTAAACTTAACAGATAGAGTGGTAGCATACGTATACATTTTTAAAACAGGAAGACTGGTCAACATTAAACAACCCAAGTATATTAATGACAAATATTCAATATTATCATTTCCACAGAACGCAGGCAGTAGCTTATGACAAATTTCACTCATTATTAAGCACCTTTTTTTCATTAAACTTCATAGAATACTCTTAAAGATGAAATACATATCGTCGTATCTATTTAAACTAGTCGTGCTTTTCTGAATTGCCCCGATTTCATTGGAACGTATGCAAAAACTATATGTAAATTATTATGTAAATACCTGCACGACATTTAATTTTGAAGAAGACATTTTATTGGCAACAAAATGTGTATCTTCTATAATGTTCTAAAGTGCATTCAAAACATTTTAAGCTTTTGTAATTGTCGAAAATTTAGAAGAGTTAAATGAACCTGTGCCACTTTTATCTACATTCTTCGTTTCACTGTAGCAAAAATTTTACTAAAAACCTTTTCTAGAAATTTTGTGAAATTTTTGAACATTCGTTACTGTTTCGTTACTGTACGCCCAAATCAAAGAAGTATTCGCATGGTATTTTCAAACTTGCAGGGCTTTGCAGAGTCAGATCGATTGGGGAATATTACTGTCTGGGAACATCCTACGACGTTTGGTGCCGAAAGCGTTGTTTCTAAATAAAAATACATTAATTTTGTTTTTTCGTATTGAGCACCCTCCCCCCAAAAAGGGCATTGAAAATTAAATCTCGGAATCGATTATTACTTTGTTAGTAAGAACTTTGATTCCTTAATATAGATGATACAAAAGTATGATGGCTATTGAGTGAATTAACCTGATATAAGGAGTGGTTGTCCAAATATGTAGTTCAGTGAAGGTAGCTTCGAGTAATTTGCGATATGCACAACGTATACCCGATACGATTAGGAGCAATCTGTTGATCTGTGTAGATGTTGCTTCTTCCATACAATGTAATGTTTTTAACGTTCGTGGGGAGCACTCTACCATTCTATTAGCTTGAGGACGGTAAACGGCAGTTGTATTGTGTCTAATACCAAAATATTGCATGTTTTTAAAACGATATGATTGAAATTTCAAACTTTATCTATAATAATTTTATAATATACGTCATAGCGAGCCCCCGAGTTATTTTTGAATCTGTAGATATTGTTTTGACAGATATGTCGCAAATCAGTTAGCTTCTGGTTAATGCGTAAATCAATCGACCATAGTCATTAAGTATTTATATCCATTAGACGATGGAAGAGGTCCCACGATAGCCACATGAATGCTTAATTCATAATGCTAAACTCAATCCACATGAATGCTATCCACTGGTAAATATTTGTCCATATTCTTGAAAGTGCCAATCGGTGAACGCACTTTTCTAGATTTCTTATTTGGCTATTTATTTATGATATATTATTATATCATTATTTCTTATGGCTTGGAAGGCATTTACGCGTCCAAATAGCGCAATATTTGCGTACTGACGGCCAGACGAATTTGAACGTTACCAATTTCGTGGTACGTCTAATGCTAGTACGTGACAAAGAATGTACAGAATAAAAAACCTTAAAATAAAGCATTGCTGGGACATAAGATCGATGTTTAAAATAGTGTTATTGCACCAGAGCATTTCTGTTGAACTAGTAATTTCACGTTTTCTGAGTTGTAATGATTTTTTCTTGCCGAAAATATAATTTTAAATTACTTGGTCTACCGCTTGCAATTTAGAAATTTCCATGAAATCCAGTGAATAATGTCGATACCAAGAATGACAGCCCGAGAAAGATAATCCACCGTAACATTTTCCAAACCGGCGATGCCGCCAATATTGATTACATAGCTTCCAACTTTTGAATAATTATACCAGAATAAGCGATCACGCCTTTTTAACTGAGAGAAGTGTATAAATTAAACTTCCAGATCTCAAAGTCATCCAATATATGACCTTATGAATCCATAAAAGTAATGTAACAAATCTTTCACCTTTTATCATATAGCGCTCCCGGGAATTCTCTCCTCAGCGAGCACAGTCGGAGGCTGCGACCAGCGCCGCTTCCGCCCTTGGCTTCGCCCCCGCGCGGGGCGCTAGTGTCGCATGCCTGCCGTCACCTCCCCCACCCTCCTCGCTTCTTCAGTATCACGTCGGACGATGCGGCGCTGCTTCTGCTGGCTGATAAAGAATTTTTAAAATGGTAGACCTAAGAATGGAAAATCTTGATAAGAAATACCAAGAAAGAGTAAGCTGTAGAGATACTGAAGAACCATCAATGAAACTTCAAAGGGGCACACGGTACCATACATTTAAAACGTTGCAATATTAGATGGTGATGTCAACTGGAAAGAGTCTTGGAATGAATGTGGAAGATTGTAGAACTTGCTATTTGTACATCATCTTCGAGGACCACATGATGCATTGGGTCATCACCGAATCATTCAAAGAAAATATCTAACGATTTGGGATAACGGACATCTTAAAAGTCATCTGAGGTCTAGGAAGCAAAGAAAACGAACTCATTACTAATTTAAGGGAACACGTAGACAGCCGTAATAATAGAAACAATAAGAACCTAAAGGTACAGAAGATATTGGTTAAAAAATCTACAATGAATTAGATGAATATGAAAGAGCAAGGGCTGGTGTTTATTTTGTACTTTATTCTAAATGGAAATCAAAACTTAGAGAATACAATTTTATTAACGAGAGAATTGTGAAGGTTAGTCGTCAGAGTAGACAGGGTATTTAATTGCATTACGTGCTTATAAACCTGAAGAGACAAAAGTGAATGTACTAGAAATATTTTATGAAGAGCTGCACAAAGAAGTAAAAAGACTATGCAAAACTGATCACTTGTTATTCACAAGGGTGTTGACAAGAACAAAATGATATACTGAGTTATTGTAGAAGAGAAAAAAGCACCATGAATAAAAATGAAAATAATTTAGGCTATACTGTGTACCTGATTTGTTTTTTATGTATTCAATCAAACTTACTACTGTAGTAACAGTGTAATTGTGTGACCCATAGCTCTGAGAAGGGAACAAAGTTCCGAAACGTAGGGAAACTAGAAATCAAAGTAACCAACCTCCATTAACTATTTCTAGAATTACTTCCATTTCTTCATCCAAAACTATGTTACTGGCGGAGGTGGCTACACAGGGACGTGAGGGCGCCGCTCCTCTCAGGGATTCCAAGAGCGCAGAGGCGTGAGCTGTGGCGGGGATGGTGAGGGGGATTCGGGTGGGGGAGGGGGAGGGGGGAGGGGGGCGTGATGTGCGCTCTGCGTCCGCCCGCGGGGGCCGCTCCGCTGCCGATGAATTTTTCATCCGCCTATTCATATTCATGGGCGCGGATTCACCGAACTAATTCGGCAGCCTGTATCACGGGGCAGGGGCGCGGCAGTGCACACACAGGGGGGTCGGTGAAAATGAGACTATTTACGGGAGCGTGAATGATTGTGGTGGAAATGCCATAACAAATAGGGGAATGAAAGTACGCGGAAACGGGTCTAATACACATTACCAAGAAAACGTTGGAAGCAAAGTAGGAGACATGATCGTCCTAGAAAATGAGGTAGGGTTCTCGTGAGAAACGCCATCTCTATGAATAAGAAACTAATTTAAAGGGAAAAAAATAAACACATTTTCTTTTCAAATGTAACACAAAAGAAGAGAGGCAATACAAAAAAAGAAATAAAAATAGTTCAAGGTATCAAACGTTTGGAGTAATTTGGAACAGCGCATACACTACACTGAAACTGCAAAGTAATTTGTACTATGTTTTACATTTTTTTAAATATCGGACAACTTAGTACATAATGTGTTAAGTTCAAGACGAGTAGAAACATGCAGAAAGGAGATATGTAAGCTAAAGCCTAGATTTACACAAGTAAGAGCACAAACAAAATGTAACACCATACTAAATTTAGAGAGATGACGTTTCTACCCAATGTATCATGAGGTTCTCGAAGATTTTGTACAAATAGCAAGTTATATAATCTTTCACGTTCATTCCAGGACTCCTTCCAGTTGACATCACAATCCAATATTGCAGAATAAGTTTTAAATGTATGGTACCATGTGTTCCTTTGAAGTTTCATTGATGGTTCTTCAGTATCCTTACAGTATATTTTGTTCTTGGTATTTCTTATCAAGATTTTACGTTCTTAGGTTTACCATTTTAAAAATACTTCATCAGCCAAACCCACGAGTGAAACACCCACGACGTAACACGTGAAGCTACGTAACACCTCCGTTTAAGTCCTTTGATTAGAATAATCATCAGGTTTTTGTCCATATCCCCTGATCCATTGAGCACCCAACTCGGAAACGAAACTGACAATTTTTTCAAGTATTGCTGATATTGCGATTTTAAAAATTTTATTTTTTATTATTTGTGTTAAACTTTTACTCATCTTTCAACTATTTACAGTTAAAATGAAGGCGAAGGTATTATAGAAGTCAAGAAAAAGCGCGCAGATAATCTTCTCCCCCATACGTGATATACACGGTTTTTACTTTTACGGTTACTGTTCTTTTCGACTAAATAAATGTAAATATAAATCATAATAATGTTTAGCTGTGCCTTCGCCAGGGATGAGAGAATAGAGCGCTTGATTTCCTTTCCTCTAGTTCCTTGGGTAGGCGATGACGGAGTGGTTGTGGGACGACCGCCCTCGTCTGCAGCGCTCGGCAGCGAGCGCGAGGGAAGGGGCGGGCAGCGTGAGCACGGGCGAGACCGGGCGCATGCACGTGGGCGCAGGTGTGGGTGGGGGCGTCAATGTACGACTGGGTGCGGGTAAAGGCGAGCGGGTGGACGTGGGCGAAAGTGTGGGAGAGGCCGACAGCGTAATCATGGGCATGGGCGTGGGTGGGGGCGTGGGTGGGGGCGTGGTTGAGGGCGTGGTTGACGGCGTGCTTGTCGGCGTGCTTGTCGGCGTGCTTGTCGGCGTGGTTGAGGGCGTGGTTGAGGGCGTGGTTGAGGGCGTGGTTGAGGGCGTGGTTGAGGGCGTGGTTGAGGGCGCGGTTGACGGCGTGGTTGACGGCGTGGTTGACGGCGTGGTTGACGGCGTGGTTGACGGCGTGGTTGACGGCGTGGTTGACGGCGTGGTTGACGGCGTGGTTGACGGCGTGGTTGTCGGCGTGGTTGTCGGCGTGGTTGACGGCGTGGTTGTCGGCGTGGTTGAGGGCGTGGTTGAGGGCGTGGTTGAGGGCGTGGTTGACGGGGTGGTTGACGGCGTGGTTGAGGGCGTGGACGTGGGCGAAGGCATGGGCGTGAACGTAGGTGTGGGCGTGAATATAGGCGAGGGCGTACGCGTGGGCGAGGGCGTACGTGTGAGCGTAGACTAGGGCGTGGGCGAGAACGGTGGCGTGAGCGACACCGTGGGCCCGAGCACGCGCGAGGGGGAGGACGTAGGGAAGAGTTTAGGAGCGGGCGTGGGCGTGGGCGAGGCGTACGAGAGAGCGTACGCGAGGGCGTACGCGAAGGAGTGAGCGAGGGCGTACGTGTGAGCGTAGACTAGGCCGTGGGCGAGAACGATGGTGATGAGCGTGGGCAAGAACGAACGATGAGCGACACCGCGAGCTCAAGCACGCGCGAGGGAGAGGACGTAGTAGAGACTTTAGGCGTGGGCGTGGGCGCGGGCGCGCGGGGCGTATAGGAGCCGGCCGCTGCCTTCCGCGGGGAGTAATTACACGCGTTGCGCCGCCGCTCGCTCCAATTACCATAAACAACGGCGCCTCGAAGCGTCCGCCGCGCACGCCCATTGAGGGCCGCGCCTCCCCCCCCCCCCGACCGCCCCTCCTGCTTTCCCTGCACCGCCCACCTTCACGCGCGGAGTGTAATACAACAAACTAATTCATGACCATTTTCAAGATACATTTACCACTGAAATATGTGTCGTCAATTTAAGTAGTAATATTCAAAACTGGATAAGTTAAAGGAGAATGTTGGAACGAGAACCTCAAAGTTCTCAATCTTATTTGATTCTCATCAGTAGACGTAACCATTATTTGACTTCAAACAACTTACCCATTAGCTGGGCTCGTTTCATCTCTGGCAATATAGACTCACTTACCTGAAACAAAAGATTTTTTATCATTATATGATTATTATATTATTATAATATTATTTTCTATATATATGTATATATGAAGAACATTAAAAAACAGTACAAGGAGAAAAAAGACATACAAGGTTAAGTACAAAAGCAATAAATGAGCTCCGAGAAGGTATCTGGTTTGGAAACCATGAAAAACGGAATTTTCGTACTAACGTCTCACCATTAAATTGCAGTTCAGCGAAGGATGTGTGTTTCTAAAACCATACCTTAGATTTACCATGGTTTCTAAGAGTTCTATTTTATATCCATTAATGAATCAAATTTAAGTTCAATTATTGGAATGACACTTCTTTATCGACATATTCAGATTTTTTAAATTTATATCGATAGTTTTCTAAGAGCACTTTCGATTTTAAAAATTGCGTTGTTGTGATTTCCTTTCTTGCTTCACACGTTCAATTGTCTTTACTAAGTACGGCAGCGAGAAAAGATAATAGAACGTTCTGGGACATGAACAAAAACCGCTAGCTCCACCAAGCGTAATAATCTACAATGAACTACGGGTTCAATGACATTCATTGTTCAAAATCACCAGTTGTCCATTCTGTCAAGTTCTATTATCTAACGGGCGTTTAATCAACCTCCGTCACCTCGAAACTATGAACAAGACATTCCAATAATCACATCATAAACGCAACTGAAAAGCAGCACGCATTGCATCTACCTTGTATATAACAAAAGGGGGGAAACAATTTTATAATTACAAGAAATAATGGGAATGTTGAGTAGTGAGACCGGCTCAGTTTAGCTCTTTGCCGCTAACTCTGCCACGACTTCGACAGGGAGGTCCTAGGGATGGGCGTCCCCACACGGTGGCGAATTTTCGATACCAGCTACATAGCTACGACGAATTTCAACCGGATATCTAAACGAGAACGAACTAATTTTAGCGGCCAGCTGCTCTGCATATAATTTTCCGTGTTTTCTTCGATCAAAACCAGGGGGAGTGCCGGCGGTGTACCTTAACAAACGGGCCACGGAGCGGTGCAATATTTTCTTCTTTTCCCTGTCCTTTTCTCCCCCTTCTTAATTACAAACACTTACACTCACAAGAACTACACTACCGTACTTGTCAGGAGCTTAGTGCTTGTCCCGGCAGGGGCGGTGCCGCGCTGATAAGGAATATTTGATTGGGTAATTTTTTTTCCCGCGAGACGACGTGTGGTCAGCGCCGAATTTCACCATCCAGCGACGGAGGATCGCCACCAGCTCCAGGCAGAAAACAATTTACTATAATAACGGGAATAAACACCATAGCAGTAGACGTATCGGGTCATATCAAATCAATTGATTCATGTTACCCGATACCAGATGATCAAATCAATCAATTGACCTTTGTACACAAACAGATTCATTTAACATATTTATAAGCTCTACATCTGTTGCGTATGACTGAAGTTGCTACTACCATCACAGTACCTACATCGCACGTGAAGGTTAGTAGATCGTAATTAAAATAATTTAAGAACAGTTAACAGCGCGGTTTGATTATAATAGCTTTTCCTCTACAAAATTAATTAGAGTATAAAACTACGTGCAAACAAGTAATTGGAAGCGGATCTGTCACCAACTCACCGCTTAATTGTTTTATTTCCTTTGCAGATATTGAATTAACGTGCAATTTTGCCAAAGTTCGGGTCACGGTCATTGTCGGGAAAATTCATTATGGAAAACTATTTTATATTGCTGAAAATACAAAAGCAAGTGTGTTTTCTCTTCTTAGACCATTTGACTTCAAAATGCGTATCTTTATTCTCTTACATATTAGCAAATACACGGCAAGGTAACAATTGTTTTGACCTAGATCACAATTTTTTTAAGAAGAAATGGCTCAATTTAAGAACAGTTTTAATAGATAATAGCAAGAACAAGCCATCTCTGCAATAAAAACAAATATAAAAATTTGAAAGAAAATCACACTTTTGAAGAAATATTAAAGAAAGACCTACACTGATGCGTATTAATTTTGAAGGAGTGATCACTGAACTATAACGAATGTAAGTTGAGCGGCGATGGGAAGATATTGGATGCGAGCAACCAGCAGGGTGCCTGTTAAGGGCGGGTGCAAGGGCAAAGGCGGATGTGCAGGCGGGGTCAAGGAAGACGGAAGGAAGAGCGACGCCGAGGGCGTGGGTGACGGCGTCCGCGGGGGCAGGGAAAAGAGGAGGGCGAGGGCGAGGGCGAGGGCGAGGGCGGTGGCCGGAGAGGGGCGAGAACGGAGATGCAGATGCAAGCGCAGAGAAGTAGGGCGACGGTGGTGGTGGAAGCGGAAGCGGGGGCGGGGGCGACGACGGAAGAGAAGGCTGGGGAGAGAGTGGGGGTGAGTGCGAGGGCGGGGGCGAGGGCGAGGGCGAGGGCGAGAGGGAGGGCAAGATCGACGGCAAGGAAGAGGGCAGGGCGGAGTGAAGCGGGAAGAGGTGGATGACGGCGTTGATGGGAACGACGCCGAAGGCGGGAGCAGGGTCTGAGGACGGGGCCGGGGACGAAGGCGCTAGTTTGGGCGGGTGCTGGGTCTGAGTGCGGATGCGGGGGCAAGGGCAAGGAAGACGGCAGGGCGGGGCGGGAAGAGGACGATGACGACGTTGGTGGGAACGACGTCGCGAACCGGGTCTGAGGGCGGGGGTGGGGGCGGGGGGGAAGGGGGGGAGGGGGCGGGGGCGAGGGCAAAGAAGAGAGCACAGCGGAAAGAGGACGTCGCGGGCGGGGCCCGGGACAAGGGCCGTGGCGGGGGCAAGGGCGAGGGCGCTAGTTGGGGCGGGGGCCGGGTCTGAGGGCGAGGGCGGGGGCGAGGGCGGGGGTGGGGGCGGGGGGAAGGGGAGGGGGAGGAGCGGGGGCGAGGGCAAGGAAGAGAGCACAGCGGAAAGAGGACGTCGCGGGCGGGGCCCGGGACCAAGGGCGGTGGCGGGGGCAAGGGCGAGGGCGCTAGTTGGGGCGGGGGCCGGGTCTGAGGGCGAGGGCGGGGGCGGGGGCGGGGGCGAGAGCGGGGGCGAGGGCGGGGGCGAGGGTGGGGGCGGGGGCAAGGGCGGGGGCGAGGGCGGGGGCGGGGGCGAGGGTGGGGGCGGGGGCGGGAGCGAGGGCGGGGGGCGGGAGCGAGGGCGGGAGCGAGGGCGGGGGCGGGGCGAGGGCGGAGGCGAGGGCGGAGGCGAGGGCGGAGGCGAGGGCGGAGGCGAGGGCGGAGGCGAGGGCGGGGGCGGGGGCGCGCGCGCTCCTCCTCTGAAGCCCCGGGGCGCCCCGCCTGCGCTGTTTGGCCAGCCGTCGGGCGGGAGCCGCCGCCGCCGCCGCCGCCGGTGCGGTGTGTTGTGGTTGCTAATCTCTCTGCTGGAGCGCGACTGAACACTCCGCTGCCGCCGCCCTCCTCCTCCGCCCACTCAAAGGCACCGCACGCGCACCTCCGCCGCCGCCGCCGCCGCCGCCGCTGACCTTATTCCAGGAGGTGGCGCAGGGGCAAACCGCAGCACCGCGCACCGGTTAGCTTCTTACATTTTCAAACCATCTGCGTAAACAAACGCGTTATGCAACATTGCTTTCACTCGTTAGTTGCACTCTAACGTTCCATCTTTCTTTAGTATTACCGAATTTCTTCACAAATTGATTTTTTTGCCGATTTTGTCACTATTCTTTTTAACTTCTTTTCTGACGATTTAATACTCAAATATAATCCTTTGGTTTTTCCAAAGCATCATTTATCAGCATTTATTGTTTTTCTCAGCAGTACCCACCATTTCGACATGCATTGTACTTCAAGTTGTCTGCGTAATTATGCGAAGTAGTAATGACAAAAGTTTTCAGTTTGGTCGGAGCAGAACAATTTACTTATAACTAGTGGTGCTATAACACCACGTATTTTCTCGCACTTAGTAGCGATTATCTAATATTCTTTTAAATGCTCTCCATATTAGCACATGTCAATCAACACTTGTAAAATACATTAAAAATCAAAGAATACTCGTAGAACTCGAGAAAAGAAATACCATCCCAAAAGTAATACTAAACCAAAATGATCAAAGCAAACACCATATTCGAGTCTAAGGCAATCTACAACGTATTTTCCTGCATATCCGCAATTGTAACGTAACGTTTGTACATCTTTATTTTCCTGCATATCCGCAATTGTAACGTAACGTTTGTACATCTTGTGCAGTGACCCTCTTGTGTTTTTGCATTTTATTTCCATGATTTAAGGATACGGTCCCAAAAAAGGTTTTTCATATAGGATGTCTCCGAACCATTAAAAAAATTAAAAGCCGAACGATTCAATTCAATATGGTGTGTAATTGAAACGACATTGGACGGTACAATTCACGAATTTTTGCAACGCGCTTTTCGGTTTCTTAGAGTGCGTTTAGATAGTTACGGAAATTCAATTGCCAAAATACAGCTATTCCGAGTACGCTTTCATAAATTGATTTTGTTTGGCGGCGATCTTGATTTTATGTAGCGGCTAGTGACAAAACATATAATTTTTCCTAATACCCTTATGTTAAGTATCTTCCGGGTTTTGAGATTCCTCTTCAACACACTTAAATCAACTACAATTAGCTAAAATGCTACTTTTGTAAAAATATTTTTTGACAAAGAACTGAGAACTTGTGATGTAGTCAGTAAAACGAAAAGATGTAAATGAACTACTTAAATATGAGTATAATCAAGTAACTGAAACTGAAAAGAATGTTTATTCTTCTTTAATAATATCCCTGGTGCCGTTAATACCGTCTAATAATTTGAGAAAAGATATTGTGAGGTATCAATATTTTTATAAATATGTACACGGCGTGTTGGCACTATGTTGTCTGGTGGGTGGGCACCTCCAGACATTTTCATACTTTTAACAATACATCAACTTCTTACCGCAACATAACATTTATTACTGAAATAGAAAACGAATAGAAATCTTTAAAATTTCTTGTTCTTACCATTACACATTCAGTGTGTTCAGAAAATAAACGCCCACGGACGCAATCTTACACAATCCTTCACAACGCACTCCCAAACACAAACACGCAGCCTTCCATGCAAAGATACATCGTTTAATTTCAATGCCCATTTCTCCAGAATACCCAACAAAAAAACAGCATTAATAATTCTGCCAGAATGAACGGATACGACAGTAAGATCATAGACTAATTAATCATAAAAAACCAACACACTCAACATCCGCAAAAACACAATTCTCACGCCCGTTGAAAAGAAAACTACAGCCACGTACCTCACTATCTCATATGTAGAACCCCTTCCTTTTAAAGTAGTCACTATACTCAAGAATTTCCGCTCATTGGAATAACTGCAATGCTATATACAGAGGACAAACCGGTCGCAAAATCACAGATAATCAATGAACACGCATGGAAAAACAACACTACCGCAATCTCGTATTTTTCTGATCACCTAACTTAAAACAAACCCACACTCGACAATCGCATTAATTTAATTGAAAACGGGTACTGGCATAGACGAAAGTTATAATCCATTCATATACATAACCCGCAAAACCATAACATAACGTCCCTTAATCAGTAAATCCCTGAACTCTCGTCACTTCGGTTTAAATTAGCCCAATGTATACAGCCCTAACTCTACCCTAAGGGCCCGCCCCCTCCTCCCACCTCCACCACAAGCCTCCGCCCTCAACCGTTCGACCACCCCGCCCCCATTCCCGCCCTCAAACCGCCCCCACTCCACACCGCCCAGCCCCCAACACGCCTCCCCCACGATTCCCCCACGCCTCCCCACGCCTCCAACACGCCCCCAACACGCCCCCAACACGCCCCCAACACGCCCCCAACACGCCCCCAACACGCCCCCAACACGCCCCCAACACGCCCCCAACACGCCGACCGTCGCGCTACCCTCGCCCTTTCGAGAATCCGCAGTTCTTTCATTTTCGCCCAGAGGCTGCAAAGTATGTGTGATTAGTTTACTTTCGCTTCTGACGTAGTACTTTACATAACATTTTGTAAATAATTTGTAAATTTTTTTAGTTTATACTTCAATTTATATATCATATGTTCCATTCAACAATAATGTACATAGGCTATATTCAGATAGTTCTGTTGATGATTGCTATGCGATTGAATATATCTTTAGAATAAAAATATTGAGAAGTTGCAACTCCTTTTCTCAAAAAAATGTTTAGTGCCCACAGTCCGCAAAGACTTCTTGGAACGCAGATGTTGAATTTCGAGAATGCAATGCGCCTAAAAAGGCTAAAACAAATACCGCAACTAAATTGTATTTCTCCTCGGGACGAAGCAACAATCGTAAATGTTCACGGTCTTCCTAAAGTAGTTTAGACGGTTCCTCCAGCACAGCGGCCTCAATTTGAGAACCTATGACTGATGATAAAGGAAGTTTTGAAACGAAAGCAACCATAAATTCAGTATTGGAAATTAAAATATGTCCTTCTATCCAAGAAACTATTAATATGGGAGTTTGGTTTCGTTCCACCATGTTTAACTGATTACCTCTAGTATTTAATAAAAGAGAATTAATTGAATTAAAATACAATTCTTGAATACATCTTTTAGCAAAACAGTACCATTCTGACGTATTCACAAAATCGATTTATTTGGTTGGTCGAGTGACGGCATTCACGACGAGAAAGGAAGCCAGAGCAAACAGGAAAGAAGGCTGCGAGAGTGGCAGCCAACTTCACCGCGGCCGACGAGTGGTGTGTGTGTGTGTGTGTGTGTGTGTGTGTGTGTGTGTGTGTGTGTCGCGGTAGAGAGATGATTGATGGGTCGATCGGCGCACGGGGGTTGGAGGGGGGCGGGGGCGGAGAGGCGGTTGAGCAGCGATCGGCACCCAACTCCATTAGTTCCCCGCCGAAAGGCTATTACCGGAAAATTACGACTCTCAAAAGGGGGTAATCTCCACGGATAATCAAGGCTTCGCGCGTAACACGGGTAGACGGAGCCATGAAATGCGTATTTTCATGAAGAACGATCCCCTGCGAACAAAATTCTATGAAATTTGCTTCAAGTTTTCTCTGAAGATAAAACTTGATTTGATAACCGATATCGACTTTCCTCCCTTGTTTTCCTAGTTTCTTAGCTATCGTTCTATCTTAAGTTGGAGGCGTTTTTTTAAGCACAAAGCACACTAACTTTTTTTCTGGAAAAATTATTGGTTTATGAATTCATCATTTCATTATGTAGTTCTATTATCACATTCATTACACTAACACAATTGAGCTATTTGTTCGAAGTAATTTTAAAGTCATGTTATTAAACCTCAAAATAATAATTTCTAATGCTGTACTCATTAGACAAAAACTATTCTTTTTTCAAAACATTCTACTAAATCAATTTTAAGAATTTTTTTAGAACACATTTCATTTATACAGAAGACTTTATCTGCACTATTGTACTGCTAAAATGTTTTTTTTCAAAATACATTGTTTGCTGAAGATGGAACCAGTACAAATTTCTATACCGTTCTTTGATCTATCCCAAGAAAAAAATGGTCGCGTTTTTAAAAAAAGTAATTGTTTAAAAATATTCTATATTTCAGTCATTGATAATTTAGAAAAATTGAATTGAAATCTGAATTTGTAGATGTAACTTTGTAAAATAGATTTAGTAAGGAAAACTTCTCTACCTACAATATTGTAGATGAAAGAAGGCGCCGAAAAAATAAAATTCGAAAATAGGGAAAGTTATAAGAAGTAACTACTGGTCAACATCCACATTTATTTGTTTTATTCGGTCAGTTTTTATATTTTTTAAAGACATTTTTTATTTCACTATTTATTTTAGGTCGCATTTTATCAACGAACGTCATCAGCGATCACAAGTATGCATCAATGAGTTACATTACAGATTACATTACATGATAATATTAATAACTAGCATATATTACTCCCCCATGATTGTACTACATTAACATCAAATTGTATTTCTAGCAACTTCAGTACTTTAGTACATCCGTTTGCAGAGCTGAAGAAATTATATAAGTTTGTGTCTAATTTTAGTAAGGTTCTTTTCTTAGCAATACTGGAGCATTGTAGGATAAGGTGTTGTGTAGATATTGTTGCACCACATTTGGGACATGGACTGGGTCGGAATTATTGAGTATGTAACAATATTTCAGATTAAAGTGACCAATCCTTTAGTGATGAAAACATTGCTTTCTTCTTTTAAGACAGCTTAAGAAAATAATTGTATTACGCTCATTTCATTTTTAATGGTTCATATGTTACATGTTGTTAGGTTATTTATTTGTTGACGACATTCTATGTAGCATATATTATTTTTAATATTCTTTAAATGTCAGGACGTTGAGGCACGACTTTGCCGAGGACCAGGAAAAGCAAATTTAATAGAGCAAAAGAATAATAAAAAATTGGTGAGTAAATGTTGATTTCCTCTCCAAAATGTGCGTGGAGAAGCCATTGTGAAAGCGTTAATCGTAAGATAGTTTTTGCGTTTCAGCCCCGTCCCCTTTTACACTGTTTATGCGTAAAAACGCAAGTAATAATTGATAGGAAAGTTTGGAAAGAAATAATCGTTCCAATTTCATACAGCTTAACTAATTACGGTGACATTGTGTTCCCCATTCATCTCCAATTGTTTGGATGATGTATAGATGACCTCTAAAAATTTGCAACTGTAATTGCAGTTCGAACAGAAGGACTCCCCTATGATGCATGTACTGTTTTACAACAGTGTCATTCTTTCACTTCGAACTCTTTACACTGTGTGATTGCTAAATACAATGCAATATTGGTAATGAAGTCCGTAGTATCCAGAGTTAATATCAATACAACTGTAGCACACGAACGTAGATAGCATGTTTAAATTCTCACTTATAAAGTTCCCCAACAAATTATTAATAGAATTACGTAAACAATATACAAAATTACAATAGAAGATAATAACACTGTTGTAAATACATCCAATAATTTGATGTTGCAGATATTCTACATGATCATTCTTCTGGCTAACGTTTCAATTACTTCAATGAAAGCTACCAAGCGGCATGCAATATTTCATCAGCGTGTCAAATATTTTCTACGTCACAAAATGTTTAACCACAACTTTAGATGGACAGTATGCAATGCCACTCCAATGGATTTGGTGGTGACCGCATGACATGAAACGAATGCGATGCGAAAAACGCTAAGTTGAAAATATCAATTCACTAGAGCATCAGTAACAGTTTATTAAAACACATTGGCGCACATATTAGAAAAGTTAAAATGGCAGAAAATACGTTTTAAATGAACTTTTAACATAACTTCCATTTTAATATTCTATGTAATTTTGTAACGTTTAATATGCATGTTCTCTTACACTAGCCATGTCGGTGTTTTTCAAATATTTTGTTTTAGTGGATTTAATAAAAAGTAATTATGTTAATTGACTTTTAAAACCGTGTGTATTTCAGAAAATTTACATTCCCTACAAAATTGAAATTTGAATAATGTATTTCAAAATTTAGTGTACATCACTACTTTCCTGTCGTAATTAATTGAATATTTAAATAGGTATTTTTTCAAAGCTTTAATGAAATGTTTTCGCATTAAATGTTTCTCTAGATTTAATAACCGACAGCAAAATGACAGATTCTTTGTCAATATTTCTTGTAATGAATTGTCGTTTATGCGTGTTTGCCTGTTAACGAGGACTCAGTGAGATGCTGTGCCATCCCATTCGGCAGACACATTTGCAGGTCAGGTCCAGTTTAGTAAACAAAAGTAAAATTTATTTCCAATTTTATTTAATACATAACTCCTTATTTCTGGAGACATTTTAACAGTTTTTTAATCAGTATTCTCTGTATATGTTTTTCCAAAATAATTGGATTGGCGACAGCGGTCGGGGCGGGGGTGCGCTGAAGACGGAGAGATAGAAATGGCGGTGAGAGCGGAGGTGCGCTAGAGGAAGAAGCGGTGGAAAGGAAAACGATGACGGAGGTGCGATAAAAAAGGAGAAGAAAACGTCGATCAAGGCAGGGACTACGATGGAGAAAATTGAAACGGAGATCACAATGGTGAAAGATGAGATCCGTGAAGATCCGAAAATACGACCTCTGACATGGTCCGTGAGTGACGAAAGAAAGGAGGTGAAAAGAGAGAATTAATGCCAGGTGGTGTTTAATCGCCGATGAAAGAGATATGTCTCAGGGAGCGGTCGCGACGATACGGAGGAGCGGTGCCCTTTAACGGCGATGGCAGCTTAAGGCTAAATGTCCCAACACTAGTACAATTTGTAGCCACCATGTGGCAGCACCAAAATAAGTAGAATTTACTTTACCGATAACGTCTGAACTAATGGTCCGATTTTCGATCTGTAAACGGCATTTGACGCCTTTTTAAAATAGAATTTACGCTACGATGACCTTTTTCAAAAAATCTAGCAAAAACGAGTGTGTGTGCACGAATTCTTTTTAATCTTTAGATAGAATTATAAACTTTCTTTTATTTCGTTTCTCATTCACTTTACCATGTGGTAACTATATCATCTAGTCGCTAGATTATTGATAGCAACCCAACAGTTCTCACTGTTGTTCGTCTTTTTGCATCTGAAGATAACATGCTAGAAAAATGTGCGGCACATTCCTAAACGACCGAAACGTGATTGCGTGATATTTATGAACTTTCATACAAATATAATTTAGATCTTAAAAGATAAGATAATTTACAAAGTCTGTTTATTAATTTTATCAAATTCACAAAAGATATTATTTAAACATTTCAAATACAAAGACCAAAGTGATGGAATTTACGGAAAAACATTATACGCACTTCTTGATAAGTATGACATGTGGCCAGTTGGTCATTTTAAATATTTTTAAAATAATATAACCTGTTTAAAAGAGGTAGATCTAGATGAAAAAAATCCAAAGGTTCCAGAAAATATACTGCTAGCTCGAGCGCAAGGGAGAAGGGATAATCACGCTGGCACCAGGATTGCTGCGTCATCGGTATATTGTAGAATTCCATGATTTATCTACCTACAATCTTGATATTTCTCTTTGTACGATTTGATCTCGTAAAGTAATTGATGAAATTACTTTTTTACATATTTTGTAATTATTACAGTTTTCATTTTCGATCTATTACAAGCAAATAACACACACACACTCTCTCTCACACAAACACACATTGAGATTTTCGTAGAGAAACAAAATATTCCTTTATTTTTAGTTCAATTATAATTGAATAGTTATATAATGACACGGTCTGTACACAGAACAAACGGTTGGAAAGCTCGGGCCAAGTGCAGGTGTTGCGGTTCAAGTGCCCGAGTGCGGGCGTTAGTCTGGGCGCAGCTCTCGGAATGCACCTAACCAGCGAAATTCGTTGTAAACGGCCAAAACAAATTAACGAATGTGTTTGCCGACCGGCCATTCTTCAACGCGGGAGGCACTGTCACGTGAACTACAAGTATATAAGTTAGCGGCGAAAATCGGGATTCGAAAACGACTGAAATCTTCGTGCTGAAGCTCATTTGTCCACCCATGACTTTGTGCTCGCAAGCCTCGACTATGCGAGTTGTCTCTCTCACCATAGGACTACAGGCCAAAAGCACGACGCGAAATAAGATGAAAATTAATTGTTCAAGCAATCAATGGCAAAATACTATCTTTCTGACTTCAGGGAGTGAAGGGAGGATGACTTCGATACATGGGACAGACACGCATTCTAAAGCAAGCGTTTATGTGTAGAACGCGAGGTAGAAGGCACAGAGGCTGATCGTTATAGAAATGAAATTGGTAGAAGACAGAACAGGTCATGAACCCATCCTTGGAGTAGAGAAGAAGAAGATGATCATAAGGGTGTCAACTCTGTTATTTGTTAATACGAGCATAAGTGCGTCATCGCAGGCCAGTACCCATAAAGCTGAAAAAGGATTCTGTTATTTTTTTAATTGCTGAATTATTTGCAGAGCTAAAAATTAATCTTAGACGTAGCACCGATTTAACCGCCGGGCCTGGCCGTGCCACCGCGCTGACAGAGGGCCCACAACGGGCGGGTGGGTGACCCAACGGCGCAGAAGGGGAAGTGGGGGGGCGAGGTGTTTTCGTAAATTTCACTTTACGACGCTCCTATTCGTCCGATTTGCATGATTGTCACGGCGTTGGATTCAGGAAGCATGTCGCCATCGCGCTATAAGGCTACATTTTAAAATTTGTTCGTGGAAGTTTGAGAACTAATTTCAAATTCGCGTTTTTGCTAGATTTCTGGAAAAAGGTCATCGTAGCGTAATTCTATTTTAAAAAGGCGTCAAATGCCGTTTACAAATCGAAAATCGGACCATGGGTTCAGACGTTATCAGTGAAGTAAATTTCCCTGTAATAGTGCTGTGATCTATTGAATTTTCCTACAAGTATTTTTCGGTGCATTTAGCTTAACCTACGGGATGGGACTCGGAGAGACAAAATTCTTGGCAGCAGAGGCGGCGCAGAGCGGGAGGGAAACGCGACCGCTGGCGAAGCGGCGAGTGGCTGGGCGGCAACGGGGCGCAGCAGGGAAGTGTCGCGTTCGGGGCTCCGCCGGCAGCGCGTGGAGGCAGCCCTGGTGATGGGCGGGGCGGGTGCGGCGTCCTGTCCGAGAATCCCAAGGGCGCGTAGGGCCTCGAGGAGTGCAGGCGCTGACGCGGCTGAAGAGGCCGCCGGATCGCACGAGACGGAAAAAGGACGCTGATAACCGGAGAAGCAATGCCCAGAATGCAATCTGCCGGCTGTCTGCACGACGGGAGGGGCGCGGGGGCGGAAAGGAGAGAAGCACCGACTGGAGAGGAGAGAATGGGTGAGGGCGAGAGGGGGAGGGTTGTGGAGGGGAGGGTTGTGGAGGGGAGGGGAGGGTTGTGGAGGGGAGGGGAGGGTTGTGGAGGGGAGGGGAGGGTTGTGGAGGGGAGGGGAGGGTTGTGGAGGGAGGGGAGGGTTGTGGAGGGGAGGGTGATGAGAGGCGGGTGATGAGAGCGCGCTGGGGCTTGGGAGGCGTCGGCGCCCAGCGCCGGGTCCTCAGGCAGCAACAAGTGTCTGCGAGCAAAGCTTTGCCACGAGGCAGCCCCGCAAAGGGCCGCGTTCGGCGGAGACTAATAAAGGCCATTCCTCCAACAAGGCGCATTACGTGCAACATTAGCACGAGGGAAGGTATTTTCGTAAACCATGTTAACAACATGAAGATTAAATAGTCAATTAACGTAATAACATGCCGCCCGATTTGTAGAATCTCGCAATATATTCTAAGGATTGGTTTGGAATACGTAATGTTTGTGAATGTGAGCAAATTCTGCCGGTGCTGATTCCATTTTCGGCAAATTGCAAAATATTAACATTGCAAAAAAACAATATTGATTTTATCGAGTTATTCTTAAATTAGTTATAATTAATCAGTTATAAAAATAAATATTTAAATAACGTCATATACATTTGAAAAAGGTTTCTCACGTAATTTTTGTTCAAAATTAATGTAATTTATAAACCCGTTTAAAAACATTTTTTCTTTAAATGTTGCCCACGGTTAGAACAACAGGAGGTTAAACATTTCGCAGGTCTTATTTTCGTTGAAATCACTGATGTTTGCAAAATTAGAAACAATGCAAGAAAGTATGTGCTGTTATGCCTTATTAATTTAATTGTACAGAAAATGCTCTGTTACATTACAATATAACTTCCGTACATGACTACAATACTGGGCATTTAACATTAACAATTATTAATCATGCCTAGGCATAGATAATCATGCTTGGTCATAGATAGTTTTTTGAAACTTTTGGCTGTTTACACAAAATTGCTCAAATTTCAATTACTTTTAAAAAAGATCTAAACTGCAAAGTGCAACGTGATTACAAAATAATGTATCATCATCGTCCAATATTTCTGCTAAATATGATATAAATTGCTACAACCAGTTTGATCCAGCAAACCAAGTTTTCAATCCTTATGACGTTAAATCACAAAAGTCAAGAGGTTGATTCGAAGGTAAAACGTGGAACGCTATTGTTTTTATTTTCTAATTTTCTTTTAATTTAATTAGTTAAGATATTGCCGTTTTTATTAAAATCAAATCAACCTGAAAAAATAATTGTATTCAGCAAGAAATTGCGAAATGTGTTTTAGAAAAACAAACACTTGGCAATTTGTTCCAGCATTTGAAAAGTTTGCATTATGTAGTTGATGATGCAAAAGCTTGCACTTTTGCCAGTTACTTCAAGAACTGTTTCCACTATCCAACGACTTTTCGATACAAAATGTGATTCATTCATTTATTTTGTAATTAATTGGTTACACTTTCCTTTGAAAGCCGACTAAAGGGCATCGCTTCCTTTTTCATGAGTCTTATCACTTTTCAGAATCTCTGTCCAAAACATTAATGCCACCTTCCCTCAATGCAGAACTCAAACAACCTGAATCTATCAACACGAATTATGAGGATATTTTTTGACTTGCATTGAAAGATCCAACCATATCTACTACAATACAGTGTGTAGTACATATGATGAATGGTATTCACAATCGTATCAGTTTTCCCGAGAATTAATATTGCTACCACTCTTTTGAATCCAAAGATAAGTTTCCACATTTATAATGTATAATAATTTTTTTTAGTAGATCATGCAATATACCCGCAGCAGCAACAGCTGTTCCATTTTGTAAAATATTTCTGCCTAAATCCTGGGATCAAAATGTTTTCCAGTATCTCTTCTGCAAAACCTTAGAGAAGAGAATGAATTGGAATAGAAACTTATATTTGACCGATTCATGTAAATACTCAATTTTTTAGGAAAAGGTGGTAGTAGCCTTAGTAACAACTGTGAAACTATCTGAATTTGATTAAAAAATAATGAATAAATATGCATAAAAATTAAATTATATTTTCCTAACTGTTTCAGTTATATTTAAATTATATTTAAAATAGTAAGTTCTAAAGGCAAGAAAATCTAATAAAAAAATGTAATGTAATATAATATAATAAAAAATCACAAACCTCTGTATTTTGAGAACACGTTTTAAGATATTTAAATTTTCCTTCGTGCCTGTTTCTATTTAATCTTTAAAGATATAGTCAAAATTAATTTTTGTTATTTTTTAAATGTGTTTCAATTTAGCGAAAATATCACAAAATGTTTTTGATAGTACATATTTTTTCTTATATTTCATCGTTATGCTACAGTTCAAGGAGCGAAAATATTGGAATTACCCCCAACAATATTATCTCCAATATCTGTTGTAAAATCCGTAATTAAGTTTCATTTCACCTGTTACTACGCACACACCACAGGATCAAGTCTATTAGTTCTGTTACAAAGATGCTTACGATAGGTGCAGGTGGAAAGGAGGTAAAAGAAATTTTGTATCGAATATCGATTTGCATATATGGATGGATAGATGTGTTTTAAAAGGTGTTCAAAATTTAACTACTTATATATCATTTGATTTTAGGCAACGTTTTATTATTTTATTCGACAGTGCCTTTTAAGACAAATAATAACCCCGTTATTAGCTTATCGTACATTATTATCAACAATATTACATTAAATAATTATAAACAATAAAAGTGTACATTAAAACTGACATTTTAAGATACGGAACCTCGGATGCTGTTCAAAGACTTTTTTACGGATAGCATCATATCAACGCAATGTGAAGAACATGTTCACCAATAACACACAAACCGCAATGGAAAAAGACATATAATTTGAAAAAAAACGCTTCAGAAAAACAGTCACTGTTCGAAAATAAGGTATATGTCACGAGAAGCATCATATACAGAGAAAATTATGGGCGTCCGTGCCTCTCGGTGTTGGCCAACCCCATTATTATTAATAATCTTACATTAAATTGTTATAAACGAATGAAAATTTACATTATGTTAATTAAATTTTAGAAATGAAAACCTCGAATGTTATTCAAAGATTCTTTATGGATAGCACATATCAGTGGAATGTGTACATGTTCACTGGTAACACACCCACCCACACACACATACACACACGTACACACACACATACACACACGTACACACACGTACACACACGTACACACACACATACACACACATACACACACATACACACACATACACACACACACATACACATACACACACATACACACA
Source organism: Gryllus longicercus (assembly GCA_038098605.1). NCBI lineage: Eukaryota > Metazoa > Arthropoda > Insecta > Orthoptera > Gryllidae > Gryllus > Gryllus longicercus. Next base: position 100,657 of record JAZDUA010001197.1, read on the forward strand.
TACACACACACACATACACACATACACACACATACACACATACACACACACATACACACATACACACATACACACACATACACACACATACACACACATACACACACACATACACATATACACACACATACACATATACACACACATACACATATACACACACACATACACACACATACACACACATACACACACATACACACACATACACACACATACATACACATACATACACACACACATACACACATCGTGCTTGGAAAAGGCTGATAATCTGAAGAAAAAAACGACTCAAAAAATTGTCACTGTTCGAAAATAAGGTATATGTCAGAAGCATCCGATACAGAGAAAATTATGGGCGTTCCGTGGCTGTGGGACCGCGCGCGCCCTATCCCCCCACCCCGCCCCGCGATGGACGAGCCGCACCTCACGCGCTTTCGCCGCCAGTTTTCCAATTTAACTTGTAAAAAACACGCCCCCTCCTTCCCCTCACTTCTCCTCCCCACCACTTCCCTCCCACGCGTTCTCCACACGGAGGGTACACAAGAAACATCCGTCTTGTCGCAGATTACAAACTTTGATTACTTTCCGCTGCATCGGCTTCCCCCTCCACTCGGCCCAACCCCCCTCCTCCTCCTCCTCTACACCGTTCGACCTCAAACGGGCCATTGCTACCCTGACGCAGGCCCCGTTCGACCGCGCAGGGCGTTTTAGCGGCGGCGGGCAGGACTTCGTTGCTACGTGCAGCAGCACTGACAAGTGACAACGCACTCAGTACTAGGCAATTACACGTTGACACGGAAATATTATTATATTTGTTCAAAGAATTGGTTGCTCCGACTGGGACTCGAACACGGGCCTTCGGGTTTACGCCCAGCTACTCTAACCGCTAAGCTATTGAGACAACAAATCTTTTGAACAGTTTTCACGAGTACGATTATCGCTCCTTGTATGTATTATATATAATTGTCACCATCTCGTCGCCTTGTGGGATGTAATATAGAAATATTATTTGCTTTACACGAGATAGTAAAAATGACTCAATTCGGAGCAGAAAGTTGTACCTCAACAATGAAACGTGGGGGAAAAGAGGTTTTTTTTGTTTTTTTTTTCGTCCGTGAGTGACGGCAGAAATAGCGGAAAAACGGTTTCGTTCACGCTCGAAAATAGACTGCGAGCCTCATGAGATCTATGAAGTAACTTTTTAAAATGTTATCAACGAATATTTGCATGTTGCAAATCTGATTAAGGATAGTTTCGCTTCGTTTACATATCAAAGGAAGTCGTTTAATTCTTTTAAAATAAGATTAATCTCTTAGATATTTAATTTACTTCTTCGATAAATCTAGGCTAGTGAAAATTCAATACATGTGTACTAATTTTTAAAATCAACAACACGAAAAGTTCAATCATTCATAATTCCATTCAGAGATCTCGTATTGTGGGTTTAGAACAAGTGGATAATGCAGAATCCCACACACGAACGATACCACGAATTGCAAATTGTTGCCAGTAATCTAAATACAGTTTATTTACACTTTCCATTGGTTAAAACAGACGTATATTATTGTTTATGACCTTTAGAATGAATTGAGGCATCTAGTGAGAGGGGGAGCAAACCCACAAAATTCGAAACATTGATTTATTGACATATTCAATGTGTTCATAATCGAATACGTTCATAAATCGTTATTTTGAATTTTGTGGGTTAACTCGCTCTCTAACTGTATACTTCAATTAGTTATACACAAACTTTACTTCTCTAAATTGTGTATGGTTACGGAAAAATTAAAATTAGTTCATTACATAAAATAGCACAAAATCTCCGGAAGAACCAGAAAAGGTAAAACCTTTTTCTGGTGTTGATTTAAGTCAAAAGAGGTCATTTGGTAATTAATAAGACTCGGAAGTTAATGCTGTATCAAAAGGAGAAATATGAATGGAAATATGCTCTAACTTTTGTAAAATATGCCCCAGAACTAGTAGTTTCCACGTACCAGCGCCATGATATATCTAAAGAACTTTAGATGATTTCTCATGAATAGCGTTCGTATTCACATTTATGAATTATTTTTTCGGTTTGAGGAGACAAATATGCATATTAATGGAAATTCCAGGAGAAAAATGCCAGAAGAACAAAAAAGCAACAAAATATGAAAAATCACTGTGAAATAATGAAAATATGATATGAACCCAAACTTCCCTAAATATGCATTAATATGCCATACAAAATCATCGAATTTCTGTTCGTTTGATTGTGTTTTGTGGGCATTTGATAATTATCATATTATAAAGTTAATAATTAAAAATATGATATTTCAAAAACTTACGAGCCGAGAAAATTTCAAGAACTTCCCAGAGGTTTTGTTTTGAGACGTTTAGTTTTGAAACACCATGGTATTTTGGATTTAAAAAATATCATATACAATACAAAAAAGACCCAATTATGTTTGGTTGTGTTCTCATTATAATAATATTATTTGGCCAAATTCCAACTCGTACTGTACCACTTCGTGTCGAAATACTGTATCAGAAATAGGTGTACTCTGAAACCGGAAATGTTAGCGCAGAGTCCTCGAAAAAGAACAAAGAGGGGTGGCTTCATACGAAAGGATATTTGCCGAATGTTTTCAATCAATCGACATTTTACTGTTTACATACATTATTACTTTTCAATATATTTCATGTTTATATTGTTTTAAATTTCTACCTATTATAATCAATTTCCAAGTGGCAGGTATATGCTTGAATGGTATGACTTTTGTGCCCGTTTTTGTTTTGTGTTGTCTTATTAGAAGACTGTGTTATTTATTGTGTGCTACAATAATTTGAAATACGTAAACCAGCCTCTCTGAAGATCATCCCCTCTATTAAAACCTCATAGACTTGTATCACTCATACGGGCAGGCAGCTCTTTAAACAGACAGGAATATTTGGTCCTAACCTAAACGTGGGAAGTTAATGCCATTAGTGCACTCTAAAATAAAAACTATTAAGAAATGAAGATCCCTTTGATTCAAAATATTTAATATTACCTATTAATATGTTTACATAGTACTGATGTATTTCATTTATAATTAAAAATAACATCGCTAATTTGAGGCAATGGCTGTCTACTGACTTCAACGTCTGTCATAAGACAAGAATACAGTGTTGAACCGGCAACACAGAAATTTATGTAACCCGTATTTTTAAACCTCGCGCCAGTTACTTTGGATGCAGTGCTCGTGAACTCTAATAAGCTAGTTACCTTTCTCGCAGCCTTGACATCCCTGCTATATTGGCCCTACCGAGCATCTGTTTCCTGGAATTTTGAGCTGAATTGTTCAAACATCGTAAGAGATAACTACTTGGCTGCCCGCATCCTATGCACTGGTGCTAACGTTTCGGTCGCTTCTCTGCGACCTTCCTCAGGGCGAAAAGCATTCAGGAAGGTCGCAGAACGGCTGTCGAAACGTTGGCACCTGTGCCTAGGTCGAGGCAGCACCTGGGCAGCCAAGTAGTTGCAGACTCCGATGGCGGAAGCCCACGCTCTCTTCGTAGAACGTGCAGATCCGAGTCTAGTCTTCCAGTGGGAGCAGCGAGCATATGAGCAGCGCTGTAAATCTCGTGGATCTGGTATATCTAGACGCTACACAGTACATTACCAACGTTAGGAATATACCCTTGATGTACCGGCTTATTTTTGCAACAGAATATGTGGTGATACCCAGCAAGAAAATAACAATGACGACAATGATGCGAAGAAAGCAGCTGAAGAACAGGAATTACATTACAGGTCATTATCACCAATTATCGTCGCGTTTGAGGAACGTAAGGACTCGCCAAGTTTCCTCGTAAATAAAAAATCTCAGTACTTCATGAACATTCGTGAATTAAAAGTTTGTACACAGGTATTGAGCGCAACAGAAAGAAGTTGACAGTGACAGACGACTCACTGCAAAATAACTATGTAGTGTAAAGCATTGCGTTGCTTTGCATTTATGATTTTTTAGAGCAATACATTGTAAGAAAAGCAATAAAACATTAACGTAAAGCACTGTATTTTCTGGCACTGGTGAGAAAATCGACCGCGCCTTTAGCGCTGCATCTGCTTGCGAGCGTCCACACCCCCCGAGGTCTGGCGGCTGCGCTGCTGGCGCCGCCTGCCGGAGAAACGTCCGGAACAAACGAGGGTCGCGGCGCCGGCGGAAGCAGACACCTCCGGCGCCCGCGGGGACCCGTCCTCTCCCCCCATCCTCCCACTCCGTCCTCCCCACCCCGTAACCCACCGCCCTGTACCTCGCCCCACCCCGTCCTGCATCCCACCCCGACTTCCCTCCACCCCGTGACCATCCAACTCGTCCTCCCCACCCCGTAACCCCGTCAACCCGTCCTGCCCACCCCGTCAGCCACCACTCTGTACCACGCCCAACCCGTCCTCACCCCCCACCCTTCCCACCCCGTAACCTCCCCAACCCGGCCCCCCACCCCGTAATCCACCACCCTCTCTACCTCACCCCTCCCCGTCATCCACCCCAGACCTCTCCCCGCCCCGTAACCCTCCAACCCGTCCTCCTCCGCCCCGTAACCCTCCCAACCCGTTCTCCCCCACCCCGTAACCCTCCCAACCCGTCCTCCCCATCCCGGAACCCGCACCCTGTACCTCGCCCCACTCCCGCCTCCACCCCCCCGACCTCTCCCCACCCCGTAACCCCCCCCCAACCCATCCTCCCCACCCCGTAACCCACCACCTTGTACCTCGCCCCACCCCTTCCTCCATCATCCCCCCGACCACCCCCAACCCCGTAACCCCCCACTCGTCCTCCCCCACCTCGTTACCTTCCAACCCATCCTCCCTCACCCCGTAACGCCCCCAACCCGTCCTCCCCCGTCCTCCCCCACCCGGCTCCGGAGCCCACGCTGGCAGGTACCGCTCTGGCGAGACGCGCTGGCTGCGGCGAGCGACGGAAGCAGAAAGACGCAGCCCGAGCTCAGCACTTCCTGCTCTCGCGGTGCAAAACGAATTTAGGAACATCGATTTAAAAACTCCGAGAATAGCTTCCACGCCACACAGCCTACGTATCTTAGATTGAGATGTATTCAGTCCAAAAAACAGTAAAAACCGTATGTGACGAACGGGGGGGGGGAGATTATCTACGCACGTTTTCTTGAGTTCCAAAACCCCTTCTCGTCGTTTTAACTATAAATAGTTCAAATGTGAATAAAAGTTTAACATAAATAAATAAGTTTTAAAAATCGTAAGATTAGCAATATTTGAAAAATAGTCATCGCTTCCAAGGTTCTCGCAGTTCTTGTAAAACCTATATGTTGTTCTGATTACACGTTTGATCACCTCAGGCATATTTCAATGAACCTGTCTGGACGTCTTAGTGGATGTGAGCTAAGGATGGCTACGACGATCAATAATTGATTGTCAATTATTGTGCACAACAGACCAGTTTTTGATAGGAAAACGGTGACTGTTGCAGTGAAAATGCAGAGGGAAAAGCGATTTAAATGGTAAAGAACAGAAGATAGAAAGAATGTAATGACACGATTGAAGCTCGTTATTTCTGTGCATTAGAGAAAAGGCAATTTTCTGATCTCTTCGTCTTCATTTCATAGGCAAGCGTTCATCACGAGAAGAAACAACACAGCGAAGTTTACTGATAATTTGTTATAATGCACGAGTGAACTCAATGCTTTTTACATAAACCATTTTTTACGAAAGAATTACGTACAGAATTATTGTTTGCAAGAATATAAAATCGCTCTAAAAGTACGAGTTCAATCTGCAAAACATGCTACAAAATGTGAGTTTTGCGTAAGTTACGACGATCATTCATATCAAAATAAAATAATCCCTCAACATTTGCTCGCCGTTGGATCCCAAAAAACATAGCAAATGTTGAGTACATTTTGTAACGGAAAACGTTGAGGTGGGTTATGTTCTTGGATATCAGAAAAGGGTTAAAAAAAGAATGATTGTCTGCGCGAGAACGAGACTTACTGAATATCTGTGCCTATCAGATGCCTAAACATTAGAGGAAAATCGCATGTGCAACTCCGTTATATACAATTCCCCACTTCGTGATCATTGGGGAAAATAATGATTTTTGTCCTGTAGAAGTTCGAAACGTTTGTTCGGAGAGAACTTTAAAATGACAGATAATAATGTTAAAATTGTGACTAATAAAACATTTGATTGCATGAGATTTACACTCATAAAAATAATATTTTAAGACCAATAGTAATATGTAAATTAGCAATCCTTGGATTTTTTAAAAATTTTTGGTTATTTAAGGTCGCTTCAACATTTAGGTCTTTAGTGACCACTATTGCATTTAACGGTATGGTAACTATGACGATGACAAGATATGGTGATGATAGGGGGTGAAAAGACAAACACAAATACAACCATGCCCAAGGCGGGACCGGAACCCGCGACCCTTCGGTGCGAAATCGCTACGACACTACTGCCTTAACGAGCTCGGCCATCCGGACCGACCATCATTGGATTTGTTGCTTCATAAAACGCTATAAATCAATTTATTAAATAAGATTTTTTTCCTATACCGGCACCATAAACGACCGTTTCTGTTGCAAGACATCGATTATAAGTGAACATTTTACGCCACAAATAATGATGTATTAGATTTTACGTCACTAATGATTGCGTCATCGTACATTCAGTCAATCGCAGCAAGACTATTGTGAGAAGGTAGAGGTAATCGGAACCACCGGCCACAGTTTTCTCCCACAGTTGTCAAATACCCGGGGCATCATAAAGCAAGTTGTTTTGAAATATTAAGTATGATTTTCTTATAAATTTATAATGCTGTTTTACAAAAATTGGCGTATGCAATTTCCTTTCTAACGTTCCTTTATCGCATTCGTAAAAAATTTGAAAACTCGCTTCTAACGTCGCTCGTTTTCAAAACATGCACTCATGCACTAAAGCTTACCAGTATAAACTAATTGCATAAACTACTATTCTGACTAGTAATCGAACTTTGGCTTTTATTCTTCTCCTCCGTGTCTTTTCTTTTCCTTCTTGTTCTTGTTCTTCTTCTTCTTCTTCTTCTTCTTCTTCTTCTTCTTCTTCTTCTTCTTCTTCTTCACCACCATCACGCGACATGTTGATGCTGCCTCAGGGAAACCGGAAAGAGAAACTCTTGAAGCAACGTCTCGGTACTTACATTCGCGTCCCGTAATTCCTCGCCCGCCCAGAGCGTCCACGCGCGTAATGGATCCCGTCCGTCGGCGGTAGACGGAGGGTCGGCCGATCCCAATATCCCCGGCGGCGCCCCCTCCCGCTGCTGACCGAGCGGAACCGATGCAGCGGTGATAAGGACGGGCCGGTGATAAAACAGAGAATGAGATGAGGGCGGCGGCGGCGGGGCGACGCGGAGGGAGCGGCTGGGGGCAAAGAAGCGGGAAAACTCCAAGAAGAGCGATGCCAAAAACTCAATTTTCCGGGCCATCCGCTCCTTCAGCCGCGACTCAGGGCGGAGCGGTTGCGGAGCGAGGGGAGGGGCAAGGATGGGTAGGGGTAGGGGTAGGGGCAGGGTCGGGGCAAGATAGGGGAGGGGTGGGGTGGGGAAGAGCAGGGGTGGAGAAGTGCAGGGGCGGGGCAGGGCGTGGCAAGTCGGAGTGGTTGCGCAGCGAGTGTTAATGATAGGTGAACGGGTCGGAGCAGAGCGGAGCGAGACGGGGCAGAGCGAGGCGGGGCGGAGCGAGGCGGGGCGGAGCGAAGCGGGGCGGAGCGAAGCGGGGCGGAGCGAGGCGGGGCGGAGCGAGGCGGGGCGGAGCGAGGCGGGGCGGAGCGAGGCGGGGCGGAGCGAGGCGGGGCGGAGCGAGGCGGGGCGGAGCGAGGCGGGGCGGAGCGGGGCGGAGCGGAGCGGGGCGGAGCGGGGCGGAGCGGGGCGGAGCGGGGCGGAGCGGGGCGGAGCGGGGCGGAGCGGGGCGGAGCGGGGCGGAGCGGGGCGGAGCGGGGCGGAGCGGGGCGGAGCGGGGCGGAGCGGGGCGGAGCGGGGCGGAGCGGGGCCGAGCGGGGCGGAGCGGGGCGGAGCGGGGCGGACCGGGGCGGACCGAGAGGGTGGGAAGCTACGGTGAGGGGACAGGCGGGGTATGGTGGGGCGGGACGGGGTGGCTAGGCAGGGACGGCGTGCCGCCGAGAGCAGGCACGGGCGCTCACGGGGCGCGCCACGCGTGTCGGCTGGGGCCAGACGGCGTTTCCTCGCTCCCTCCCGCTTCGCGCGCTACGCCGACGTACGACGCCCATTTCACACTCGTCATCCCCTCGTCACTAAGACGCTTAGCAAATGCACTGCGCTCTCATCTGTCGTACGCACCATGCAAAGGCTTCGGTCATATAGTATATGTAAGCACCTGTGTACTACAACACAAAGCAGTAATCTGCAGATGGACGTTAGCATCGACATACGTAAAACACGAAGGAAAAATAAGGATCAGTTTTTAAGAAAATAAATTGCCTATATCTTCCGCAAAATTACGCGAAAACTATTGATATTTTCAAAATATTGTGTCCGAATTCATAGCCGTATGTAACCTAAAAAGACGGGAGCCAACTATACTGTCTCTGAGGACCCCTTTCATATTAAATATTATTTGCACATGCCTATTTTACCAGGAAGTACTAAAACAAACGATAAGGATATTTTAAAGTTAATTATACAATAATTAAGTTCATGTTATTTTATATTGAATCATTTACAGAGTTGCAGACGGTTCGAAGAGACTTTTTCCCGAGAGCAAGTATGAATTTCTCAATTCATCAGCATAAGGCAGGGGGAAAATTAGGATCTGATTATATTAAGGGATAAAAAATATTTTATTAGGAATGGTGCCCTTTTGGGGGCCCATAGGGGGCCCCTTTTGAAATTTTAAGGGAGGCCAAAGCTCCTGCCCCACTCACTGTGCGCACGCTAACGCAAACAGTTATTTCAAGATATACCTCCGAATCTACGAGGGTTGGGGTATAAGTCAGTGCCACTCTTTTTGTGAGAATAAGAGCACTGGTGGAAAATGTGACATATACGTTCTTGTATATACATTTTATTGTATACACAAGAAAGGACAAGGAGTGAACTAAGTGCAAGTACATTTAACGACTCACCAAAATTGCGTTTCTCACATTTATTAAGGAAATTCAACCGTTTTTTGTCACAATCTCAGGTTTCCCCAGAAGCGTTAAAATACTTTCTCTTTACCATGTAGTAAGTACGTTGGAAGACGAGAAAGTAGAAGGTGAAGTGATGTCGCCTTATTCACGAATTGAATTCCCCGGAGAGAAGGGTGGTCCCTCAGTCGATGTGGCTAACACAACCACTAACAGCCACACCACGATTAAGCCCGCCAAGGTACCGCTTCAAACCTAGGGTGCTGTAACTACACATGCACTTTGGCGTTATTTCTAACTTTTGAATTTTGCGAAAATTGAAAGTTTATAATAAATAAAAATGATGTCTGTGCCATTTTTAAACGTGCTTTGCTCAATGCGAAGAAAATATTTGGAACCGTATTTGACTATTTCTTTTATACATTACTATCATTTTTTATAAATTTGCTTTGTTCAAGCAAAAAATACTCCAGAACTTCAAAAAACTGCAGTTTTGGTATTTAGATATCTATTATTTCAAATGAGATTTTATAAAGGAAGAATCTCTCATCAATATTATAGTTTTGAAATGTTATTTTTTTTGCAATTTTCGAAATTACAGGGTTTGCCGACTATGGGATTTGTGCGAGATTTATATGCGTACTTTGTCCTATACGATAAAGAAAGAAGACAATATTTGTGAATCGTTTTTGAAAAAATTGTAGTTTAAAACTGTCTATTTAAAATTTACCCGGTTTTGCTAAATTAAGTCCTACAAAACGTGTTTTTCTGTCGAGATATCGCCACATTCTACTGCTACGTTTCAATTCTTTCACTGTAAAAGCGTACAATGCAAAAGCGACGTGTCACGACGCCAGCCTGGGGGGCAATGGAGGCGGCGGCGTTAACGGTAGTGCCAGAAGCGATGCGGTGTAGCGCTATATCTGCCTCTATGAGAGCATCGTCATTATATTTATTCCCTTTTCCGTTCATTTTACCTTTTTGATTAATGGAGAACGACAATATGTTTGTGCGCACGGTGTTGTTTCATGCGCAGAATGTTTTGTACGCTAAATACATATACGCGCTACACGCGCAGCTTTGCTTATGTTATTCTGAAAGTGACATTAGTAAAAAACCTGAATTAGAATAAAACACTGTGTGTACTTTAAAATATTTGTCGGAACGTCAAATACATGAATGAAACGCACAAGGGTTTCAGATAAAACTGTGCGGAAAGCATTTCATAAAATAATTTAATTCCATAAAAAACGAACACCAGGAGAATAACTCGCTCCTATTGACGAAGTACAGTTGTAATATAGCGTTTGCAAGCATGTCTCTTCAACGTGGTACAGAGTACTACCCTTTTCCGAAGCAACGAGCCGTTTGCTTAACCTCGCTGCACTCTCTGAACAGGCCTCCGCTTCCGCCGCGCCATAGCTGCGTTTAGAGCAGCGGAGGCGATCTCACTCGCTAATTATGAATCCGTCGCAGTTTTATTGGCGCGCGTGAGCGAGCGAACGAATGAACGAGCGGACGTAGGGAACGAGGGAACGAATGAACGAGCGGACGTGGGGAACAAGACAACGAGGGAACGAGACAACGAGACAACGAACGAACGAGACAACGAACGAACGAGACAACGAACGAACGAGACAACGAACGAACGAGACAACGAACGAACGAGACAACGAACGAACGAGACAACGAACGAACGAGACAACGAACGAACGAGACAACGAACGAACTAGACAACGAACGAACGAGACAACGAACGAACGAGACAACGAACGAACGAGACAACGAACGAACGAGACAACGAACGAACGAGACAACGAACGAACGAGACAACGAACGAACGAGAAAACGAACGAACGAGAAAACGAACGAACGAGAAAACGAACGAACGAGACAACGAACGAACGAGACAACGAACGAACGAGACAACGAACGAACGAGAAAACGAACGAACGAGAAAACGAACGAACGAGAAAACGAACGAACGAGAAAACGAACGAACGAGAAAACGAACGAACGAGAAAACGAACGAACGAGAAAACGAACGAACGAGAAAACGAACGAACGAGAAAACGAACGAACGAGAAAACGAACGAACGAGAAAACGAACGAACGAGAAAACGAACGAACGAGAAAACGAACGAACGAGAAAACGAACGAACGAGAAAACGAACGAACGAGAAAACGAACGAGTGAACGAACGAGACAACAAACGAACGAGAAAACGAACGAACGAGAAAACGAACGAACGAGAAAACGAACGAACGAGAAAACGAACGAACGAGAAAACGAACGAACGAGAAAACGAACGAACGAGAAAACGAACGAACGAGAAAACGAACGAACGAGAAAACAAACGAACGAGAAAACGAACGAGAAAACGAACGAGTGAACGAACGAACGAGAAAACGAACGAACGAGAAAACGAACGAACGAGAAAACGAACGAACGAGAAAACGAACGAACGAGAAAACGAACGAACGAGAAAACGAACGAACGAGAAAACGAACGAACGAGAAAACGAACGAACGAGAAAACGAACGAACGAGAAAACGAACGAACGAGAAAACGAACGAGTGAACGAACGAACGAGACAACAAACGAACGAGAAAACGAACGAACGAGAAAACGAACGAACGAGAAAACGAACGAACGAGAAAACGAACGAACGAGACAACGAACGAACGAGAAAACGAACGAACGAGAAAACGAACGAACGAGAAAACGAACGAACGAGAAAACGAACGAACGAGAAAACGAACGAACGAGAAAACGAACGAACGAGAAAACAAACGAACGAGAAAACGAACGAGAAAACGAACGAGTGAACGAACGAACGAGAAAACGAACGAACGAGAAAACGAACGAACGAGAAAACGAACGAACGAGAAAACGAACGAACGAGAAAACGAACGAACGAGAAAACGAACGAACGAGAAAACGAACGAACGAGAAAACGAACGAACGAGAAAACGAACGAACGAGAAAACGAACGAACGAGAAAACGAACGAGTGAACGAACGAACGAGACAACAAACGAACGAGAAAACGAACGAACGAGAAAACGAACGAACGAGAAAACGAACGAACGAGAAAACGAACGAACGAGAAAACGAACGAACGAGAAAACGAACGAACGAGAAAACGAACGAACGAGACAACGAACGAACGAGACAACGAACGAACGAGACAACGAACGAACGAGACAACGAACGAACGAGACAACGAACGAACGAGACAACGAACGAACGAGACAACGAACGAACGAGAAAACGAACGAACGAGAAAACGAACGAACGAGAAAACGAACGAACGAGAAAACGAACGAACGAGAAAACGAACGAACGAGAAAACGAACGAACGAGAAAACGAACGAACGAGAAAACGAACGAACGAGAAAACGAACGAACGAGAAAACGAACGAACGAGAAAACAAACGAACGAGAAAACGAACGAACGAGAAAACGAACGAGTGAACGAACGAACGAGAAAACGAACGAACGAGAAAACGAACGAACGAGAAAACGAACGAACGAGAAAACGAACGAACGAGAAAACGAACGAACGAGAAAACGAACGAACGAGAAAACGAACGAGTGAACGAACGAACGAGACAACAAACGAACGAGAAAACGAACGAACGAGAAAACGAACGAACGAGAAAACGAACGAACGAGAAAACGAACGAACGAGAAAACGAACGAACGAGAAAACGAACGAACGAGAAAACGAACGAACGAGAAAACGAACGAACGAGAAAACGAACGAACGAGAAAACGAACGAACGAGAAAACGAACGAACGAGAAAACGAACGAACGAGAAAACGAACGAACGAGAAAACGAACGAACGAGAAAACGAACGAACGAGAAAACGAACGAACGAGAAAACGAACGAACGAGAAAACGAACGAACGAGAAAACGAACGAACGAGAAAACGAACGAACGAGAAAACGAACGAACGAGACAACGAACGAACGAGACAACGAACGAACGAGACAACGAACGAACGAGACAACGAACGAACGAGACAACGAACGAACGAGACAACGAACGAACGAGAAAACGAACGAACGAGAAAACGAACGAACGAGAAAACGAACGAACGAGAAAACGTACGAACGAGAAAACGAACGAACGAGAAAACGAACGAACGAGAAAACGAACGAACGAGAAAACGAACGAACGAGAAAACGAACGAACGAGAAAACGAACGAACGAGAAAACGAACGAACGAGAAAACGAACGAACGAGAAAACGAACGAACGAGAAAACGAACGAACGAGAAAACAAACGAACGAGAAAACGAACGAACGAGAAAACGAACGAACGAGAAAACGAACGAGTGAACGAACGAACGAGACAACAAACGAACGAGAAAACGAACGAACGAGAAAACGAACGAAGGAGAAAACGAACGAACGAGAAAACGAACGAACGAGAAAACGAACGAACGAGAAAACGAACGAACGAGAAAACGAACGAACGAGAAAACGAACGAACGAGAAAACGAACGAACGAGAAAACGAACGAACGAGAAAACGAACGAACGAGAAAACGAACGAACGAGAAAACGAACGAACGAGAAAACGAACGAACGAGAAAACGAACGAACGAGAAAACGAACGAACGAGACAACGAACGAACGAGACAACGAACGAACGAGACAACGAACGAACGAGACAACGAACGAACGAGACAACGAACGAACGAGACAACGAACGAACGAGACAACGAACGAACGAGAAAACGAACGAACGAGAAAACGAACGAACGAGAAAACGAACGAACGAGAAAACGAACGAACGAGAAAACGAACGAACGAGAAAACGAACGAACGAGAAAACGAACGAACGAGAAAACGAACGAACGAGAAAACGAACGAACGAGAAAACGAACGAACGAGAAAACGAACGAACGAGAAAACGAACGAACGAGAAAACAAACGAACGAGAAAACGAACGAACGAGAAAACGAACGAACGAGAAAACGAACGAACGAGAAAACGAACGAGTGAACGAACGAACGAGACAACAAACGAACGAGAAAACGAACGAACGAGAAAACGAACGAAGGAGAAAACGAACGAACGAGAAAACGAACGAACGAGAAAACGAACGAAAGAGAAAACGAACGAACGAGAAAACGAACGAACGAGAAAACGAACGAACGAGAAAACGAACGAACGAGAAAACGAACGAACGAGAAAACGAACGAGTGAACGAACGAACGAGAAAACGAACGAGTGAACGAACGAACGAGACAACAAACGAACGAGAAAGCGAACGAACGAGAAAACGAACGAACGAGAAAACGAACGAACGAGAAAACGAACGAACGAGAAAACGAACGAACGAGAAAACGAACGAACGAGAAAACGAACGAACGAGAAAACGAACGAACGAGAAAACGAACGAACGAGAAAACGAACGAGTAAACGAACGAACGAGACAACAAACGAACGAGAAAACGAACGAACGAGAAAACGAACGAACGAGAAAACGAACGAACGAGAAAACGAACGAACGAGAAAACGAACGAACGAGAAAACGAACGAACGAGAAAACGAACGAACGAGAAAACGAACGAACGAGAAAACAAACGAACGAGAAAACGAACGAACGAGAAAACGAACGAGTGAACGAACGAACGAGACAACAAACGAACGAGAAAACGAACGAACGAGAAAACGAACGAACGAGAAAACGAACGAACGAGAAAACGAACGAACGAGAAAACGAACGAACGAGAAAACGAACGAACGAGAAAACGAACGAACGAGAAAACGAACGAACGAGAAAACGAACGAACGAGAAAACGAACGAACGAGAAAACGAACGAACGAGAAAACGAACGAACGAGAAAACGAACGAACGAGAAAACGAACGAGTGAACGAACGAACGAGAAAACGAACGAGTGCACGAACGAGCGAGCGAACGAGCGAATGAACGGACAAGCGAACGCTTCTTCGGGGCGTCGTCCGCGTTACAGCTCCGTCACTCCCCATTCATTCGCCCACTGACTCAGCGCCCCCAGCCGCCGGATGTCGGCCGGTGATAAACCCTGGCCTCCAATACGCGCGTTGCGATCGGCGCGTAGAGGACGAATAGAGGTGCGACGTCGATAGAAAAAAATCCATGTTTTAAAACATCCATGATAATAATACACCGAGCCCGAAACATCGATGTGTTTCTACTGATGATGGCCCATGGCGTCAATTGATGTAACTGGAGGGCAACTGACCCGAAGGTTCAAGTTTCGAGTCCCGATTGTGGCAGGATATCCGACACTAGTTACACAGCTGAAACGAGATTAGTCGCTATCTGGTGGAGAATGCCAGCGGCCGGTAGCTCTGATCGCTAGTTTTCCGTGGTTTCTCCGATCAACACCAGGCAAATGCCGGAGCAGTACCGTATCAAACGGGCCATGGACCACGCGCGATCTTTTTTTCTTCCTTGTCCTATCGTCACCCCTTACGTACACACACATACACCAAAGCACTACACTACCACACATACCCGGAGACCGGTTGGGAGCTTAGAACTCGTCCCGGTTGAGGCGGTGCCCCGCTGGTGGGAGACACCTGGTTAGGGAAATATCTGCAAACCGACGGACAGTTCGGAGCCGCATCTCGCCATCCAGATCACCGCCACCTTCCGATAAAAGACATGCACTACACTTACTCGATTAATGACCTTAACCGTAGTCGCGCCCGGAATCACCAATCGATCAATCGATGTTTTTCAACTTCAATGTTTGTAAAAGTTGTCGAGTAACCTACGTCATCGGCGTTCACTCTGGGGAGAATTAGATTTGAGAGTTGCTGTTCTTTTAGTTTATTTATAATCAAACTTTAACTGCCTAACAGTAAAAATGAGAAAAATAACCAATCAACCTGAAATCTGAACGTACATGGTTCTCAAGGGTGCAGAGCTTCATCCATTCGCCGTGCAAAGATACATGTCGGTGACCCGACGCCTATATGCGTTGGCCGCCTCTCCGCAAGCGAAATACGAGGAAACGCATCGGAAACAGCAGGGCATCGGGGTCATCTCTAAGGGGTGGGGAACAGCTGGCTCAAAGAACAAAGTAAAAACCGTGTTCGCTTCGGTCGAAGGCTTGGATTTGCATCAGTTACTTCGTATTTTATCTTACAATTGTGAGCACTGTATCTGCCATTTCACAAACAATGTAAAACATCGAGATCAAAACATCGTCTATATAAATTTATTCTATCGTCTATATTTATAGAAATAATATATATATATATATATATATATATATATATATATATATATATATATATATAATCGATGTTTCGCAAACATCGACCTCGATGTCGCATCCCTAAGAACGGCAGCTTTGGCAGAATGAGCTGTAAGAACCACTGCATCAATTGCAAAAATACAACTGTGATTATGATCTCATCAAAGCATGCCACTAGGGCAAATGTCTTAGAAAATATGTGAGCTACTGCAGCAAACACGACAAAGTTGCACGTAACTTTACGTCCTAGATTTATTATAAATATTTTAATGATTAGTTCACATTATTACTTTCTTCTCAAAAAATACAATGTTCCTGATTTATGCAAGAAACATTAAGTGTAGGAAAATAGCGTCTAACAATTGAATGTTTTCACTATGAGTTTTCTCTACATCTGACGTTTAACATGAAATAGCAAGATTATCTCTAACAATTCTTATATTTCAGTTTTTGTTCTGTGTTTATTAAAGGTAAGTGAATACGGAAAATTGATGGGTATACTATGTTTCGTTTCAGGAATTTCATCGTTTTAATGTGGTTAACATCGCTATTCATAGTTTTGATTAAATACGCAGCAGATACAAATCTTTTCTGTGCACATTCGGATCATGTAAGTGTGCAGCTTCACGAATTTACTGTAACTTTTTCTTTCATTCATAAAATATGATATATGTCACTGAATTGTAACAATGCACGCATGACTGACCAAAACCAATGATAACATTTGTTTTTCGTTCAGCAAGGTTTTATTGAACCGTAGTTTTAGTAAAATGTCTTTATCCAAGTCGTATTTTATCTTTTTAGCTCAATGTATTATAATATCTTCTGTGCATGTAATGTTGTGCAAATTCACACTATTTGACAAACAATGAACATTTTGTTGAAGTATGAAACTTAAAAAGTGAGGTGCGATTTAAAAAAAGGGCAATTCGCATGTGAGGATTGTGGAGATGCTCGGGAGTTTCAGCAAATATCGCACGCGAGCAGCAGAAGATCTAATTTTGTGAAACCGGAAGAAAGTGGCGAGCATGAGCAAGCGGGTTTCAAAATGGAATGAAATTTTCAAAGTGCTAAGATTTGCTTGCAATTGGACCATAGACTAAAAATATGGGAAAATTGGTGACAGACAGCAAGTGGCATCATAGCAGCTCATGTACGTAAGACGAAGTGATTTGATATTTCAATTCTACCGGTAGTTTACCGATACATTCAGTTCAGAACTTCCTCTTCTTGAACCTACAGTTAGTAAAAATTCCGAAATAAATTAAAAAAAAGAAAGAAATCATGAAAGCAGGCAAGGTGGCGAGAACGTCTCGGAGTGCGAATTCATGAAAGGTAGGGACGTCGGACTGGGAGAACGCACAGGCGCCAGCTGAAGCGGCGCGGAGGACGAGTGGAGGAGTGGGGACACGTGACAGGTGTGGAGCAAGGCTTCACGCCGCGCTGCCGCCGAGCGGCTGCAAACGGACAAAAACCCGCGCGCCGCCCTAATTAAATTACGCTAATACGCACGAGCGTTGACATGAAAGCGGCGCCCGCCCCGCCTCCGGGCGCCTCACGCGCTCCCGCACTCCGGCTATGCAAAATGCTTCCGACGCGACGAAACACTCCCGCAGCCAGACGGGCTCCGGGCGGCGACGGCGACGGGCGAAGGAAGACAGAGAGAGGCTGGGAACTCACACGACGGAGGATTTAGGAAGGGTCTCGGGATTAAGAAGAAAGACTGTGGAGACGAAAGACTGAACGAGGAAAATACCCAAATGTAGGAAAAGAGGAAAGTTATAAAAGTCTTGTCATGTCATGTATTGCCATGTCATGTCATGTATTGCCATGTCATGTCATGTATTGCCATGTCATGTCATGTATTACCATGTCATGTCATGTATTGCCATGTCATGTCATGTATTGCCATGTCATGTCATGTCATGTATTGTCATGTCATGTCATGTATTGTCATGTAATGTCATGTATTGTCATGTCATGTCATGTATTGTCTTGTCATGTCATGTATTGTCTTGTCATGTCATGTATTGTCATGTCATGTCATGTATTGTCATGTCATGTCATTAATTGTCTTGTAACGACTTGTCATGTCATGTAACGATTATAATGGTTAATAAACCATAATATTGTACTTTTCAAAATTTCAGTTACTTTGCATGTCTTCCTAAATTATCAATTACAGGTTTGCTGTTAATGCAAATAAACTGTAGATAATACCCTGGGAGTCGTGGACCTGGAAACTACTTTTGCGTATGACTTATATTTTTTTTAATAACTTCAATTGTTCAGTATTGTAACAAACATCAACTCCTAATGTTAAAAAAATAATTACTTTATTCGAATAGCTATTAACACGGCTTTAAAAGCCCAGCATATGCATTGATGTAATAGAATCATATTTCTATTGTATTGTTTCTTTACTAATATTATGTATATGTATATAAATATCCTAATCTTTGAGATGACATAAACGTACATTGCTATTTTACTCATTCTTTGGAAAGAATTAAATTATTTGGAAGTGAATAAACTGTCTCAAAGATAAAAATATACTAAAATCTAATTCCAAGCCTGCCAATATAACTTCTGAAATATTTTCATTTGCCAATGACCAAACAAATGAAGGTAGAAGATAGATTACTCGGATAGCAAACTCTCAGAAATGCTGAAGAAAAAGGGAAATAAAAAAGCTTCGGCCACAGAGGCCCCGCATATACATGCTAGGGTTAACGCAAATCTGTTCAGTAACTGCCGGAACATCTTCAACTCAAATCTGTTCTTCCTCTCGCAATTTTTTTTCGACTCATATTAAAAGTTGCATCCGAGGCATCGACATTAGTATTACAAAATTATTAATAGTTCATTTATGAATGATGTTTGATTTATGAATTGTTGATTAATGGCAATTTTGTGACACCTTTTTTTAATAAATACAAATCGGCTTCTTATAGTAGTTAGTGGGTTGTTGTAGAGCTGTATCTTTTTTATAATCCCGAGTTGCTGTATCTTTTTTATATACAGAGTAGACCGATATTTTCAAATGTTTCCTTTATTTTTCTCGTTTCCTATCTGCTCGCAACATGTTGTATTCCGGCCAGAAAAAGATAGAACACTTCATAATAGATAGTTTTTGTTTTGTATAGAGTTACATTCTCCTTATAATCTCCTGTTTAAATTTCTATTTTAATAATATGCATGCTTGTTTAGTATGTTATTATATAATGCGTCTTTATTAAATATTTAACAATAAGCCCACACAAAATATTTTTTAAATCGTCAAAATCACCACAAATAATTTATTAGAGCACTTTCATAAATAAGATCAGAATGAGAATTAAGAAGTTACGAAGTTTTAAATTTATTGAATAATGTAACGGGACGCAAATGTCAGTATACACAACTGTAATTGTGTGCCATTGTAGTTTAAACATGCCCTAAGGCAGCTCCACACAATAAGCATTCGGTAGCCAGCGAGCGACTACTCGCACAAAACAGAGTTAGCACTGTAAATTAATTTACTGGAAGAAATAATACGCAATATGCATACATTTATATCTTTCCTCCATACATTAATTAAGTTCACACTAGCATGCAGTATTTACTTTCTCGTCCTTAAGAAGGAAAAGTAAAAGGGGATCCTGCGTCGTAAAGCGGCGAAATTTCGAGAGAGCTCTTATTGCTCTGTTAATGAAAAAGTGGATAAAACGTGTTCGTGTGCATATAGTAAATTACTTCCTTGTGCAGTCAGAATCCATGTGTTGTGGGTAGTTGCTACCGAAAAGTTGATTGACGGCAAAACGCTTGTCTGTCAGGCTGTCCGTCTTTGGTTATATCTAGCGCTAAAACTGTTTAGCCTTATTTCTTCAAAATCGATATTCCTTGATCCATTTAAAGAAACCCAATGATCTCTGAGTTTAAAACAGATATTTTCATTTTTGGGGGTAGTTTACATGAAGCTTCAACATTTTCCAATTTTTTTCAAAAATCGCTCCAAATATTTTTATTAAACTTTGTCCTCAGGTAGCGTAAATAATACTTAAGAGAATAGTGCAGAACTAGTTTTCCTTAAAATTTCTAATTTTTCCAAAATTCAAAAAGCAAAAGTTCAAATTTCTTCCGCGTTTTCCTACAACTACTATATTGAAGATAGAGTTTTTTCCTCAAAGACATATGTTTTGAAAGCCATAGAATAAGCTCATGTTCAATTTTTTGGAAAAATGAATAGTAATTTTGTGTGAAATGCAAGCACTTTTTATAATTTTTAAAGAATATTTTCACAAAAACGGCTCCGTTTTTTTTCTATAAATTTTATCTGTGTATGTATCAAAGAGAAGTTGAAAACTTAGCGCTAGTCGCATTTCCGGCGAAGACTTGATATTTTCTAAAATTGCAAATTGTAACATTTCAAAACTAAAGAGATGATAGTTTTGCCTCGTCAGGTCACGTATACTTTTCTTAAAATTCGAGTCAATTTCGGGTAATTTCCGCTTGAAATTAGTGCAATTTATAAATATAACATTTTCTCAAAAACCGCCCCAGATTGTGTTTTAATTTCCTTTCACAGATAAAATAGACTTCGCCTAAAATGGCGCATGTCTCATTTCTGTTGAAGTCCCTGAATTTTCGAAAATTGCTAATTTAGAAACAATGCGAGAAAGTATGTGCAGTTGTAGCACCTATCTGACTTATTACCTATGACAGATTTTCTGCACTCCTCTTACCTTCTTTGGAAAATCATACTCCGCCGTCCCTGACTGTAATGTTAATTTTCCGTAACAATCATACATATCTTAATTTCCTTGATCGTAAGCGTATCGTATCGAACAAGAGACAATCTTATCAAAATATAAAAAAACGGAATACACGATGGGAGAAGACTAATGAACAAGAAAAAAGAAAACTTGGTGTCCGCCCCGACGTCCTGCGGCGTCGGGTGACAGATGACGGACGACGCGCAGAGGAGAGGACGGGCGGTTTGTCGCTCTGTGGCCTCATCGCTGTCACGCGGGAGGAGGCCCTTGGAAAAAGCGACGACCCCGCGGCGACGGCTCCCCGAGACGTTTCCCCTGCTCTGCCGCCTCCCGCCGCCTCTGCAATACATCCCGGCCTGGGCGATGTCGCCCACGGTGAGCCTGCTTAATCGCTTCATGTTTCTCTTTGAAACATAACCAGGTAATCTCTCTTTCTTTCTCTCATCTATATAATATATAATATATATAATGCATAATATATAATATATATAATGCATAATATATAATATATATAATGTATAATACATAATATATAATGCATAATATATAATACATAATATATAATGCATAATACATAATATATAATGCATAATACATAATATATAATGCATAATATATAATATATAATGCATAATATATAATATATAGTGTTTAATATATAATATGTTAAAAGACAATTTTTACTTATTTACTGTATCTTCTAATTTGAGACAATCATTGGTGTCCGCCCATTAATAAGTTACATATATACAGATAGTTTTATTTGCGTGGGGCTTTAGGGCAACAGGTAGTGCCTTTGTTCATATTATTTACTCATCTAGTTTAAATTGAGGCTTGTTGTAACTCAAGACCACTTGAACAGCCCTCCAGTGAAGAAGGCGACAATTTAATTTTAACATCTAATTATTGTCGGGCACGGGCACACAACAATTTTCCATTAGTCACTAACGCATCCTTCGGCAAAGCAGCACCAACGCATCCCGTTTATTGATCTAAACAACACGTTACCTGTAATTTGGAAGTATTGGGTTCACAACAACCGCCACACACTACAGAAAAGGGTTAAATTTAAAAAAACGCTACGACCATTACAACCTAATGATTTGGTAGTTTTACTGCAGGATCTCCCACCCCTCTGTTGGAAATTAGGGATTATTGAGAAAGTGCTCCCAGATAAAGCTAACATAGGACTGTCCACATTATTAAGGATACTGCGCCCTGTGTAAAATAAATTCTGTATTTTGTGTAGATATACCTCCGCCTAAGCTTCTTCCAGTGCAGCCCTCCCTCTTTATTTGCGTTAAGGGTCGCGATACTTTCTATGTTTCATATTTCCTTTAAAAAAATTCTTTGAGATTTTGTTTTGCTTAACTCTGTGCCTTTTTACGTACTAAACTTGAGTTCAGGCAAGTCAGCTTTTATTTATTGTATCCGCACTCCGGTGTTACCCCAAATTGTCTCTAAGAGCTTATTCATCACTTCATCACCTCCCCCCTCTCCCCTCCCAGCAGGGGGTGTGTGAAAAGAATGAGAATGGTGGAAGATCGGGCATTGGAGACCAATTTATGCGTTTAACACTTTATATAACTGAATTATTTCACATTTCTTGCCAGTTTGAGAGCTTATTGCATATTTAATATTTACATGTTATTCCTCAAATATTGGTCTTTTTCACAAATTTAACTTATTTAGAATTTATAATTACGGAAATCAATGCATCAATTACCTTTTCATTTTATTATGTGAATTTAATAATAATATACCTTTTGTATTGCTTTGAATTACAAAATAACATTTCTGTTTTCCTTAATGTACTCGTACGTAAGAATGTTTTGACGTTTGCTTTATAAATATTTCATTTGAAATTTTTTCGAATGAAATTACTGACTATTATTTTATATTTAATGCTACACTGTGTTGATATAACTCCTTTCATTTACATTTACTTTCATTCCTTTTAAAGATAAAATATAATATTACTTTCAGTGTTGGAATCAAATTAGTGACATTCATATTTTGTAACATTGAAATACATGGCTTTTCATCTTCTCTTAATAATGTGGAGGCTTGAAAAATGGTCCTGGATCTTTGTCAAGACACCAATACCGAGAAAATTATGTCTTAATCTTTTCATTTATTCCCCTGATTCAGAAAATTCGGCATGCAGATATTTAATAAACATCCACGATTCTACTACAGCAAACTGAATTCCACTTTGCGCCGTTTTTCACCAACTGCCTGTACATGAGAAATCCATTGGCTTCAAATAAATATGTTTCCCAGTGTACTTAGTTAAGAACCAAATTAGTTTTGCAAGCAACTCTTAAAACATCTACAGCAAAGGTGGCTCAGAGCATCACCTGATGTTACTGCAGTTCCTCTGAGCGGAAGGTTATAGGTCCCGAGTACGATAGTTGGGTCGAGTTCTGTCGCTGTCTGAAGGAGAATTCTAGCGCCCGAACGGTTCTGCTCAGTAGTTTTCTGTGGTTTCTCAGATCAACACCAGTTGAATACCGGAGCATTATTCCAACAAACGGACCACGGACCACGCGCGATCTTTCCTTTCCATTCCTTGTCCTGACCTCACCCCCTTACTTACAATTAAATGCACTACACTATCACACATTCCAGGTGACCGGTCGGGAGCTTGTCTCGACTGGGGCGGTGCCCCACTGGTGGGAAAAACCTGGTTGAGGAAAACCCCGCTAGCCTACGACGGCGCCGGCTCTCACCATCCATGGGGGAAGATCACATCCACCTCTCCAGCAATAATCATGCACTTGAATTGAATTGAATTAATGCCTTATTTTACGTGGCGAGACTCAGGCCATGGGGCCTGCTCTTCCGTCTGACCACGCAAATTTCGCTACGCTCCTTTCACCAACTAGCAAAGAAAGGAGGTATTTCATGGGCAAGAAACAGGAGATTTCAATTTAGCTCAGAGGCGTCATTTAGGCTTGAGGATCTTTGACATGCAAGTAAATCTACTTACATGGGACAGCCGGCTTTACTTCCCCTTCGAAGGAAGGTGTACGACTTTCATGACTACCGACCTTAGCAGTTGACCCAGAATGTCTAATGAATCAAAACATGTACGTCGAAGAGTGAGTGTAAGTCAAAGAGTCGCTATCTACAACCGAAAAAAGATGAAACGTACTGTTAGCGTTCGGGCGAATCTCAGGTCATCTCAGCGAAAGTGGATTTCGGCGCCCGCCCTGCCCTCGTAGAGATCGAAGCCGGTGGGGAGGGGGGCGGCGAGTCGTTAGCGACGGAGGAGAGGAGGGGAGGGGAGGGGAGGGGAGGGGTCGCGACCGGCCGAGCGCGGACGCTAAGCGAATCTTTCCCTCTCTCGGTTCCTCTTCTCACTCCCCTGGCGCAGGATGCCTGCACATCCACCCACGGACTAACGCAGGTTTTCTCGAATGGTAATTAGTCTCTTGTTCTTGCACGGGGAGGCTTTGGAGGTTTAGTAACATTTTTTCGTAGCCATTTCATTTTCTATCAGTTGAAAACGTATTCTTCCCCATTGCAACTTGCTGCACCGACTCGATTTCTTCGAGTACCTCTGAGCAGGAGATCTAGGATTCGAGTCCCGCCAGTGGCAGAATTTTCCACATTAACCACGTAGGTCGAATTGAGCCGCTGTCTGGAGTTAGTGACCGCTAGTGACCGACTGTTGTATTTATTTATTAACTTATTTACGTCAAAAAACAGCTGAAAACTTTGGGTGACGTGCTGTGGGAAGAAGTTAATTTGAGCAAAACAAGGAGCCATCTCAGCATTTGCTCGACGATCAGAGAAATTGGATAAAAACCTGATCGAGATAGCGAAACAGGATCGAGAAACCTGACCGGTAAGGTGAAGTACAACACTTGTTAAAGGTTCTTTACAATTATACTATCCAAATGGGTCATAATACATTAAATGTTATTGTTAAAATTAATATTCCTTTCCTTTTGGATGCTAGGTATAGATTCATATTGTAAAGAATCAGTTGTGCAGTAGAAAAGCTTTTACTTGGGACTTAAACTTTTCTATCGAATTTAATGGTTTAATGTCATTTGGTTTCTGATCGGTAGTATTTCGTGGCTTGTCCGGCCAACACAAGGCGAATGCCGGAGCAGTACCCTACAAATGGACCAAGGACCGCGCGCGATCTTTCCTTCCTCTTCCTTGCCCTAACCTCTTGCCTTACACACACTTATATGCATTACACTATCACACATGTCGGGAGATCAGTCGGGAACTTAGAGCTTGTCCCGGATGAGGCGGTGCCCCACTGGTGCGAGACTTGGTTGGGTAAAATCCCATGATTCGACGTGGTAGTTCAGCGCCGCATCTTGTCAATAGTGTAGGGAGATCGCCGTCACGGCTTGAGAAAGAAACATTCACTACGCGGATGGGACTAACGATCTTAGCAATTGACTCACCCACAAACACGAAATAATCAATCACTCCTGACGTAGGATGCCTGAACATCAGCGTACGGACAAACGTGAGTTTTCTCAAATGGCAATTCATCTCTTGTTCTTGTATTGAGAGGATTTCCTACGTCTTTGAAAAAAAACATGTATACGGATATAAAAGTGAAGAAAGTACACACTATATAATTTCATCTAAATTTTAATGGCATTACGAATGGAAAACTTGACGCAATCCAATAGATACCCGGTCTTATTAAATTAAACACATCATCTTCACTACTTTTCGAGTGAACTCTTTATTCGGATAATTTGGCGCCTTTCCCTTCTGGCAAAAAGGTGTTAATTCCGTTCTGGGGTAATTACAATTCGACTTAAAATCCCTTGAAACGTGGTTTACAAAATGCAAAGTAATCCTGAATATTGCCAAGAGACAAGTATCTATTTTCTTTATTCGTCGACCACATTTCCAATTTGAAACCGTTAAATTGGGAAATTTGGATGCGCGTGCCTGTTTAATTCAACACTCATTAAATGAATTTTGTTCTCTCCAGTTGCTGGGGAAACTAATGTCTCATTTCCGCATGTCTGCAGGCTTTTCAGAATATGCAAAAATTACGTGGCATGAATGAACTTGATTCGAACATTTGTTACGGATTTCTTAAAATCAATATTTTGTGGAATTTATAATTTCATAAATTATTTTGACACATTGCGCTGACAAGTTCCAGAAATATTTTTTTCTGCTAACAAGACCTTAAATTCATATAAATTAGTGAATGAAGTTAATTTTAATGATGAAAGTCGTAACTTAATCCACCCATTTTTTTGGGAAGGTACAATTTCATACAGAAAACTTTTCAAACAAAAGATATCTAGCTTGATGTCAAACCTACTGGTATATGATTGACAATATTATGAATTACATATAACCTTAAATTTATGAAATTAGCTTTTTATTAATTCGTGAATCGTAATTAATACAGCCATGATGAACACGCACGTCATTACTGAATTATAAGTGGGTTTTCGATGTCACCGACCCCTCTGCTGCTGAGCAAATCAGTAGGCCTGCGCCGGAAACAAAAAACAGAAAACAAACTGGCTGATGCGTTTCGTTCATGGTTTGCGGACAGAGTTTGATGGGATACGTAATTCTGTAAAAAGCTCTGGACCGTAATTGAAAACGGTATAACTCTGTGATCTGACACATTTCGCAGTCATCTCTATTAGTATTCAATAAATTACGCGGGTTATTATTTTATGCATTTCTATTAGATTCCGTAATTACATAATAAATCCCTCACAAATTGAGTGCCGGGCCCGTCCTGGGCACCCTCGGTATTCCGTCAGTGGAGAGCGGAAAGGGAGAGTTCCGTTGAAAACATATTCACATGCATTCGGAGTGCCTATTCTGAATGAGAAAAATGTTTCACACATCATTGGGAAGATGTCAAGATTCAAAACTATATCTTCTTCTTTCCTTAATTATTCTTTTGCTTTCTTGTACAGTTATTGGTTGTCAGCAGAGTCTTTTGTGGCATAATTTAGCGTAGATGATTTTTCAGACAAAAATGCCGTACTACAATGTTCCGGAAGCATAAAAGTTAGCCAAAAATTGACGATACAATAAAGCGGGTTTATCGTTTTAAATGTGACGTGTTAACAAGACGTGAGTAGTTATGATCAAGTTACCGCCTAATAGTTTCTAATTATTAAATTGATCAGACAATTTTTTCTTCTATATGAATAGTATTATCGACAGCAAATTATTTCTTTCAGAAACTCCCGATACTTCCGATGAGTCGTGGAGGGCTTCCAGCAATGAGTAGCTGATGCGTTATCGCAAGATAATTAGGCGCGCCCACAAGACATTAGGGCAACTTACCTCAGGCCGCCAATTTTTTTAATTCAAAACATGTAGAAAGTGTACATACTTATAATTCAAATTAACCGCTTGAATTTATTTCTGTTGAATGGTGAGATGATTCTGATCATGTACGGGTGAGAGTGGTGCGAATTGGTGTTTGCAAAAAAGGGGACCCGTGGATCTACTACCCGAGGATCCGTGATTTACTCTGTTCGCCCCCCCTGACAATAATGCGAGTTGCTCCAGTGGGCACGTGGGCGTCGGGTGTGCTGCTGCCGACCGGGTGACAGTTTTTTGTTTTTTTTTCTTTTTCTTTTTTTTCCCACAGCGTGTGGCCTGCGTCTCGACTCATTGGCGGCGACAGGGTCTGGAACGGTGATGCGGCAGCGACCGCTCAGTACACTGCAGGCCCATCTAAAATTTTTTGAGTGGAAACGGCGGGCTTTCTTAAAGAACGAACAATAGTCAAAATAGATTAAAAACGAACACGAAATTAACTTTAAAATTATTATATTCCACATTCATTGAATTGAAGTAAATTTAGTTCCGCCGTTAAATCAAAGACTTCTAAAGCAATTTCGAATTGAATATTGCCTTTAGGGAAACTAGGAAATATATTTTAAAAAAAGTAACAAAAAAAAATTAGCGCAGTTTGTAGGTAAGTTGGTATAGCGACAAAACGTGTCCCCCCCCATCCCCCTCGGCGCTTCAGAAAGATGGATAATTGGCCACATCTAGCGATGACCACTCAAAATGCGTCTCACCACTGGATGCCAATTTCATTTCAAACATTCGTATATTAAAGCGTATACTTCCGATTGCATTTAGCTTCATACTTTTAGCTAAATAATGTGAAAGTTCAGTTGTTTACGCTATATTTCGACGATTACTTTTATTTCCTCAAAGACGTATTTCCCCTCGACATTGATCCTCCATTTATACGAGCAACACAATATCCGCTCCATATTTTCGCACCAAAATACACCCAAGTCTTCGTGTGTGAGCCGCGCGGAAGTGCCACTACACACAGCAGATGCCTTCCGCAACAGCGCTCGCGCTCGCAGGGCGCTCGTGGGAGATTCATGCGAGCGAACGAGCAGCGGGTTGACAGCGCCGCAGCGTCACAGACGGCGGATAACACGGCCTCCCCGCCCCGCACGCGCTAATAGAGCCATTCCAGAGGCCGGCGCGAGGGGCGGGGAGGGGCGGGCCCGCAGGCTAACGGCGCGATTTGTCCCCGAGTGCCAGAGGCCGCGCCGCGCGGGGGCGTCAGGGCGTGGGGGGCGTGGCGATGGCTGTGGATTGCGGCGGCGGGGCGAGAGGAAAGGAAACGGCGCGATGGAGCATGCGAGGGCAACTTGCAGTGAATGCAACTAAAACAGAACGGAGGGGTTGAGGGGGGTCAAAGAGAGCGCGAGAGAGAAGAGAAAAAAAAAACTGGGTGGAGTGAAATCAAGCGACGAGGTAATGAATGGAAGTGGAAATCGCAGATGAAGAGCAAAAATGCGAAGTTTGGCAACTCGGAAACGGGAAGAGGAGAATGCGGGAAGAGGAGTGGGGGAAGGGATGGGGAAGGTGGCGGACGGGGGGGGCGTGGGATTTATCGTGGCTCGTTCCTCGCGTAGCCCGCGACCTTATTAACATTCCCGCCGCCCCTCGTCACCTCCTCCGCCGGCGGCGACGAGGGCTTGCGCCGAGAACGCGGGTGGGGGGTGGGGGGTGGGGGTGGGCGGGGGAGAGGAGGATATTTATCGCTATCACCCCGCACGTGGCTGCTGCTGCTGCTACGCCACCGCCGCCGCCGCATTTTTCACGCGGGCGCTCGTTTTTTGTGTCCGCCACGCGCCCGAGGGGACTCCAATCAAAATTGGCACCGTCGCCTCGCTTTCCCGCCCGCACCTACTGCACGCGCGCGCTGCAACCCACTGGCGAGCGCCGCGTTGGAGATCGAAAATGAAACGGTCGTTTGCAACAAAAAACAACAACAAAAAAAACACACCGATAATTGCGGAGTTGGAAGCGAGCGATCTCGCAACAAAAATGGTACGAAGCTCGAATGATCAGATTAGCTGTCCAATTATGAATCCAGCGCGCGCGACGTTGCTCCGACAAACGACACACGAAATCCTGCCCTCACGGCGCGACGAGCGCGACCATTGCGATGCGTAGGATCCCTTTATGGACGCCTATTTTAATAATACGCCACTCGTAATAAAATCCCTCGTAATAATGAGAAGTACATTGCGTGATATTGTCCAACAGACGTTCCTTACGTTGTTATAGACAGAACTCGTGTTTGAATCTTGGAACGGCGTTAAATACATATATTTTTTTAATATAACAAAGCTTTGCATTCAAGAACTTACAGAAGATACAAGAAAAGCATACTACACATTAGACGTAATTCTTTCTATGAAGTGGGTGCCACAACATTCTCGCGGCGGCTGGACTGCATAGTTAATTATCTCATACTTGGACTCTCTTTCAAACCATTAAGTTATTGAACACGAATGGACTAGATCAGAAAATGGTAATGAGTTGTTTTTTATAATTCCATTATTCATACATTCTATGTAAATCGAGAGATGTAACCCAATACATTGGCTCATCAAATACCCCGAAAATCAGAAAGAGAAAAGATTGTCGTTTGCATGACATAGCTGGTGGTCGAAATGTACTTCTTTTATAATTTGTCTGAATGCATCCGAAGCAATTGAAGGGACCCGCAGAATAAGGGGCTACCCCATATTGACATAGTTCTGAGTTCACGACGATTTTACCTGAACTTCCGTTATATGACTCAATTCATTTTAAGTTAACCTGCATGTAAAGTCCTCACTGGATGGATATTACACCAACAGAATATTGCTTGAAATTTGTATAATGCTATTAACCCAAATTCACAAAAAAATGTGGGATAGCTCGTTGTTCTACAGAGCCCTTCATTTCGCAACATCATAACTCAATGCAGTTGGAATTCACGGCTAAGAGACTCACTCGGAACTATATCACAGTGAGGGAACACGGATATTTGGTAGCGCGCGCGGCTAGTTCATTTATCTCCGCCGAGCGAGGGTTTGTATGCAAAGGGCCCCCTCGGCGCCGGCGCGCGGTCGCAGGAAATGAAGCCGCCCTTCGGGGCGCAAAAACCTCGGGATTCTCCAGCTCGCCTTCAGTTTGACGGAGCCGTCGCCGGAGACAAGGAGAAGGCGGGGCGGGTGGCACGGGACAGGGCGGGGCGAGGCGGGACAAGGCGAAGAGGGGCGGGGCGGGACGGGGCGACAAGGAGACGGCGCGGCGGGTGGAGCGGGACAAGACGATGAGGAGGGAAGCGGGGAGTCGGGATGGGACGGGACGGGACGAAAGGGGTAGGGCAGGGCGAGGCGGGAGGGGGTGGGGCGGGGAAGGAAGGGAGAGGCGGAGCGAAGCGGGGAGGGGCAGGACGGGCCGGGGCGGGGAAGGAAGGGAAGGGAGGGGCGGGGCAAAGCGGGGAGGGACAGGACGGGGCGGGGCATGATTGGAAGGGATGGGAGGGGGTGGGGGCTGGGTTTGGGAGGGGGCGGGGCAGGGGGCGGGGAGGGAGGAGGCGGAGCAGGCGGGCGGGCGGGGAGGGAGGGAGGGGGCAGGGCAGGCGGGGCGGGGCAGGGCAGGGCAGGGCAGGGCAGGCGGGGCGGGGCAGGGCAGGGCAGGGCAGGGCAGGGCAGGGCAGGGCAGGGCAGGGCAGGGCAGGCGGAGCGGGGCGGGGCTGGGCAGGGCAGGCGGGGCGGGGCTGGGCAGGGCAGGCGGGGCGGGGCTGGGCAGGGCAGGCGGGGCGAGGCTGGGCAGATGGGGCGGGGCGGGGCGGGCGGGGCTGGGCAGGGCTGGGCAGGGCTGGGCAGGGCAGGCGGGGCTAGGCAGGGAAGGCGGTGCGGGGCGGTGCGGTGCGGTGCGGTGCGGGGCGGGGCGGGGCAGGCGGGGCGGGGCCGGGCGGGGCGGGGCGGGGGCGAAGAGAGCTGGGCCGACGGGCAGTCGCCACGCGCCGGAGCTTAATGTCTTCTTGATGAGGTTCGTCGGGCGGCGGAGGCGGAGGCGGTGGAGGCGCCTCCCACTTAGCGCAGCGGAATTCAATCTGGAAGTTTTTCCTCCCCCGAATCGTTGGCGAGACGCAGGTCGATAAGTCATCTCCCGACCGCCGGACACCTTTGTTTCACCAAAGGGCGACGGGCGCTCATTACCTCTTCAAGCGACTCGTTACCCTTTTATCGAGACTCTCCCCACGAAACCGCTCCCCACCGCCCGACCTATTAGGCGCCAAGGCGGAGCCTTCCCAAACGTTTAGTGAAAAACAACAATTTTCAATACTTAATAATTTTCCCATTCACATTAACCACGTGTATCGTCCGACCCTTTGAAGGTTTTGCGTCTTGTAGTTCCTTCTTATTTGCGAAATACCGCGACAAAAAATGAGGCTCTGGCGGTCAGGGTCCCAGAACGTGTGCTCGCGAGGTGCAGATATGCTTGTGGATACTACGGGCAGTTTGATGCCACGAAGGCTACTCTGGGGTGGCCTGTCGGGAGTCCTGAAGTTCGTTTGTGTGGAGAATTGTTGCCAACAGCACAAGGTTTGGTTTATTGGAGTACACCAACTCACCAACGAACACCAACTCAGTTTATCGGAGGTCGCTAACAACACAAGTGGTTGATGCGATCTAAAATAAAGAAATTATCCATCAGCCTATCAGGATGACTAACATCTTGTAAAAATAAGTCGTAGGCTTCCGCGGCCAGAGTCATGATCTGGGCTGTCCGGGTGACTGCTTCAGTACAGCTCTGAAGAGGACCGCGATATGTCGGTCGAAACGTCGGTACCTCAGCCATCGACGCGGCGTCACCCGGACAGCCCAGATCATCTTGTAAAATGCTACAACACACAGATGACAAAGAGCAATGGGCCGCTCGAAGTGCGACAAAATAACGTGACGTTCGTACATAGTTCGTTAACTCTTCACTTTCGAGAGCAATGTCTTTTGTATGGTGTGGAGATTCTGTTTTGTTATTTAAGGTCGCCTCAACATCTAGGTCATAAGCATTTAACAGTATGGTATCTGTGAAGATGACATGATATGGTGATGATAGGGGGTGAAAGGTCGAACACAAATACAACCATGCCCGAGGCGGGATTCGAACGTGTGGTCTGAGACCGCTACGGTACTATTTCCTTGGCGATATCTGCCATCCGCACCGGCTGTGTGGAGATTTATTCTAACGTCAGCTGGCATTCCGTTCAGTTTACCACCATGTCTTCACGAACACTAGGCACGAGCAACTTGTTCGCGAGCTGATAGATCTCAGATGATCTCTTACCTAGTACTGGTGACACACTGAAATACAGTTCTCACTCTGTTAAAGTGAAACGAGACAGCTCCTCAAACCCAGGAGGTGTTAGAAGTTTCTCTCTGACAGGAGGTAAATTAATATTACTTCATCGTGTTTGGCTCAAGTTAGTATTTCCTCAACACTAACGGTTTATCATCATAGGTTATTGTTTATTATAGTAAATAAGACTTAACCACAAGGCAATCATCTCGCAGATATTGTACACAATCTTCAATAAACCTACTTTAATAAATAAAACTATATGCTCTACTACAAATTAAAATCAAAGGACCTGGGCTCAAAATTTACTTCAGATCAGGCAGATGGGAAAAGTACCTTCCAGTTTAAAAACAATGATTTGGCACGAAGGCGTGATTGACTAGCAGTGTAAAAATATATTATATTGCTTCCATTTTCTTTCATTATCAATAAACAATTACGAGTGATGCCATACAGGACTAGAGGTGAAAGTGTAAAAGAAAACCATGCCAGACTGAAAAGGTGGTGTGTTTTGATAAATATGTAGCTACTACCTCAAAATGTAATAAATTTGGAACAACATAAATTGGTCACGCTCTGCTATACGGATTGTTGATGTAAAGCATAACGAGAAAATTGATCAAAACAGATAAATTGATCAAAGCAGGTTATTTGTTAAGCGCTTAATTTCTCTGCATGCTTTTTGACGAAAAAGAGGCACGTTTTAGAGATGTTGAGTCAGATTTTTCTCACTATGAAGGAAATTATATAAAAACGCTTGACACTTCAACCGGTCTTATTATTTGCGATACGAAAATGGTAGTACTAGTACTAGCAGCCCAATAATAACAATAATCAACAACATTAATAATAATAATAGTATAAAAATATTAATGAACAAAAGACGAGGCATTAGATGTTTCAACAAAATCTCAACTCACGTGTCGTTTCGAAATAAGCCAATTAATAACATGTAAATCAGCTTTGGAGCCTACTCAGAAAAAAGTATCACGCTACACTACTACACCCTTTGCGCAACAGCTCGTAGAAGCACCCGAAGGTACCTGTGGGCGCAGGAGCGACGGAGATAATTGTCGTGATTACGTAATTAGCGATAAACGTCTAACTGTAGCCTCTATACTTGTATTATCGAAGGGCGGGCGTGTACGCGAGTATGGACGCGTTCGGTGCTTCACATAAAAAAAACAAAAACGAAACGCATAATAAAACAAACTGCTGAAGCCGCCGCTCAGGTGTTCAAATTGGCCCGAAGCGCCGGCTCGAATGCTAGAGCGGCCCGGAGGCGCTGTTTACTCGCAGGGCGCCCAAGACGTCGTAAAAACAAACAACGACTGCAGAAACAACGTCGGCAGCTGGTGAAGGGGGCGGCGGCTTCTCGCTGAGGCTGAGGCTGCGGCGGCGGCGGAGGTGGAAATGAGGATGTAGCAGCGGCGGCGGTAAAACGATTTTTTTTTCTTTCGTACTAACTTTGCAGAAAATGTAGGACCAACCATGAAGAAACCTGAACCGAAAAATGATAATGTATCGTCAGGGAAATGTGCTGAGAAGAGAGATCTCGCATAAAATGAGCAGTACAGCTCTGATTACACATAAAATTGAGATCACACATAAATTGAGCAGTATAGCCCTGAAGAAGGCCACAGCAAGATGACCGAAACGTCAGTACAATTGACCGAGACGCGGCTCATCCCGGTTAGCCAAGAATGCACTCACACATAAAATGTTTGAACGAGTGAGAGACGATACTATTCTGTGGTTACACAAGTAGTACGATCTCAACTTAAAGTATTTGTATTTAGCCATTACCCATAAAGGGAAATTAGCCTCACGCCGTTAGATTTCGTGGTTCCTAGTCGGTCACCCAACCATACCACGTGGTCTGTCACCCATGAAATCCCGCAAAGTCTCGAATTCCCTTGACCTTCGCGACTTCACTTAGTTCACGAATTCAGCTAGCGACACCGGTTTTGCGGTCATGGTTTGTCAATAGAACCATCCAAGCATTCGCTTCGACGACTAAGGGAAACCACAAAAATCGCGGTCAGGGAGGCCGGATACGGGAAATGAACCCAGGCCTTCCGAATGCGAAGTCAGGGCGCTACGCCCCGAGCCACGTCGCTCGGTGATCTCAACTTGTGTAGCGTGATCTTATCAACCGAAACTCGCTTCTTACAACGATGGAAAGGTGGCCAGAAGCGATGCAGTAACAGTCAAATAAAGGCAGAGAATAAAAAGAATGAATATGAAATAGCAAAACAGAGCTGAGTTTAAGGATAAGACCAAATCATGATGCCTGCATCGAAACTCCCAGGAGTCGTGTGGCAGGTTGAAGAAATATACACGATTTCAGGTGCGAAACAATCACAACCTTTTTCTCAGTTAGATGAGCAAATCAGTCATTTTGCAGAAAACCGCGTTTCTGCATAGCAAAGCCTTGTCGATTTTTCTTTTTTATAACGTCCAGAAGAGAATATATAAAGTGAGCTGAAGTTCTGAATAAGGTGACCAGGTGTCCCGTATTAGCCGGGGCAGTCTCTTATTTTGTGTGCGTCCCGTATTTTTGGAATGACGAATGGGACGCTAAAAATGTCCCTTTTTGTGGCAATGACTTATAATCACAAATGCTGTCAACAATATTAAATTTATCATATTGTATTCCGTTTGTTTCGCATTTGTTTATAAAAAAATAACTGCGAAAAGATGTGTTCATGCCACGTAACATGCCTGTTTGGAGAGTAGGTTATGATTTCAGAAGAAAATGATTTCTATAGCCTAATTTCCACTTGTGAATGCTTTATACTAACGATGTCGTTATGGAGAAATTCCATAATCTGATCATTCTGCATCTGACAGTTTCCATGCGACTTAGTATGACTGACCTATTTCGTAATGAAGGTGCAAATTAAAGAAATGCGTTTTTTTATTTCTGATGTTCCATTTTAAGGGATTCTTTGGTTAGTATAAATTGAACTACTACATCACGAAAGTTATACGTATTTATTTGTTCCTTTATTTAATCTGAATTTCCACACCTAAATATTTGTGATATAATTGTGTTTAAGGACCTCTCTTGCCCGTTTTATCGTTGTTACGAAAACAAAAATGTCTCGTTTTTATATTTTCAAAATATGGTCACCTTACAGTAGACTACAAAAATATTAAGTTTTTGTAATACAAACGCACAAAAACGCATTTGTGAATCGTGGAATTGTATGCAAACTGCAACATCTCTGAGTCACGCGCGGGCGCGCTAATGCGTTACACCATTGGAATAGTCAGAACCTGAGCCTGTCAGGCGGTTCTCAGAATTGCAGTGCACTGGCTGTTCAGGTATGACTCTAATGACCTTCCGGGAGTTCAACGGCGTTTCGAATCTTGGAAATGCTCGTGCGGATGTGTCAATGATACACACGCAGCCACGAAAAGAAAAAATACAATAAAACAACCATTTTTGCGGGTATCACTGCGTCTAAGGCCAAAACGCTAAGAGACTTATTTATTACCAATGTCATGAGAAGCACGTTACTGTGTGGTTTCTTTTTTTCACCTGAAATGGCCGGCTTAGGTGGCTCAGGGCATCAATTGATTCACCGGGGTCCTATAGTACGAATCCCAACGGTGGCAGGATTTTCGACTATACTTACGTAGCTAGGTCGAATGTGGCCGCTGACGGGAGAAGAACTGTAGCGCCCGGCTGCTTTGATCAACAGTTTTACGCGATTTTTCCCCCCAATCAATTCCGGGTAAATGCCGAAGCAGTACCCTAACAAACGGACCAAGGAGCGCGCGCGATCTTCACTTCCTCTTCCTTGTTCTATCCTCACCCCTTACGCACACTTACTTTAACATGCAGCACACTACCACACATGTCAGGAGGCCAGCCAGCTGCTTAGATCTTGCACCGCTGGTGGGAGATATCTGGTTGAGGGAAAATCCTAGTGGGCGACGTAGGTCGACGCCTTAACCCGCCATTCAACGGGGGAAGATCACCGCCGCAACCCCCGCGATATAAACCTACACTACACTTACAGGATCAATGACCTTAGCCGTCCGGAATCACCAAGCAATCACCTGAAACGGCCCTGTGTAGTCGACGAGGCTCGTGTTGGCCAGCGCGAGTGCCGCCGGTCCCTCAGGGGAGCCTGCGCACGCCAGCCGCATCGCCGTGTACTCCCGCGTCCGCCTACCCTCGGGCGCCGTGTCTCGTGTATCGCGCCTATCGCCCATCTCCGCCTGTCGCCCGGGGCGCGATCGCTTCGCTTGACGCGCCGCGCCCATCCGCCCGCGCAGGCCGGCCAATGCGCCAAGTCCGCTTTGGGCCGTCACGCTCCCAAGAGCACGGGAAAATGTGATAAAGAGGATTTCCAACAACAGACATAATTTTTATTTGAGTCCAAATTTTTATAATTCTGAACAGTGTATTTTTGTCTAGAAAACGTGCGTAATTTTGCGTGAATGTGCGTAATGTGCGTAATTTTGTGGAAATGTGCGTAATTTTGTGGAAATGTGCGTAATTTTGTGGAAATGTGCGTAATTTTGTGGAAATGTGCGTAATTTTGTGGAAATGTGCGTAATTTTGTGGAAATGTGCGTAATTTTGTGGAAATGTGCGTAATTTTGTGGAAATGTGCGTAATTTTGTGGAAATGTGCGTAATTTTGTGGAAATGTGCGTAATTTTGTGGAAATGTGCGTAATTTTGTGGAAATGTGCGTAATTTTGTGGAAATGTGCGTAATTTTGTGGAAATGTGCGTAATTTTGTGGAAATGTGCGTAATTTTGTGGAAATGTGCGTAATTTTGTGGAAATGTGCGTAATTTTGTGGAAATGTGCGTAATTTTGTGGAAATGTGCGTAATTTTGAATTTTGCGTAATAAGACACTTTTGAAAATTATTTTTCAAACACTGGCCCAGTTGTAATTTTTTCGTCCGATAAAGCGAAAAACGTAAATGGCGCACGTCTAAGTTTCGATGACTTCTCTTCATTTTTCGAAAATTGCAAAAGTTAGAAATAATGTTAAAAACCCTTAATTTTTTAAGCATTGAATAGGTTGCGTTTAGATGTCTGGCTTCTGCTGTAAAGGTAATGTTCCTGGTGTGTGAACTCCAAGGAGGTTAGTTTAATTTTTGGCCCGAAGAAAATGGTTTACTGGTAGGAAACACTTTACAGGTTCTCGAAGTAGGATTATATTGCACAACTTCATTAACAATGCAAGAAAGAATACGCTGTTCCATATAATATACAATGCCACTAGTTTAACCTTGAGTAACAATACAAATTATTATTATTAGTAGTAGTAAGTACAAATTATTCAAAATACTAATAGTTAAGGCGTAATTCTGAGTCAGACCTTAGAATTATTCAATTATATACGAACAAGATTTTCCCCAAAAATGGCTAAAATGTGCCGCTGTGTGTTTTTTCTTTTTTCTGCGGTATTTAGAAGTCCGCATGTAAATATGGTGTAGAAACGTGGTTCGATACAACTTTTGAATTTAAAAATGTAGCATTCGCAATTTTTACAAACAATTTGCACGCTAATATTTACGTTGGAATCTAAACGCGCCTACAGATCTCAGGGCTGTTTTCATTAGAAGTAGAAACATGAAAAATCTCAACAAAATGCTCTATGAAATTACAGATCTCTGGATTTTCAGCTGAAAAAGAATTAGAGGCGTAGTCTTAGCCAACATTATGCAACACACACTCAGGGAAGTAAAGAGAGTTTCAAGTGAGTGTATAAGAGAGGAGCAACCGGTCATGCAAATTTGAGAGGAACATTTGCATCCTAAAAGCTACTTTGTATTAATCTCTCACTACACTTTCAATCTCCTCCTATTCTACTTATGAAGTGGGTCTGACATAATGTAAGTAAGTAGATATGCCGTACTTTGTTTCGGGCAGTTTGATGACGAGAGTTCTACAAAAAATCACTGGAAGTCTGGGCGTACCACTAGGCCCGGACACCTGTCTGGACGAATGCACATGTACACTATGTATCCATAGTATCCGGATATATCCAAAATACTGTTATGGTGTGGTCGTGTTTTTCATAGAGGGGGCTTGCATACGTTGTTGTTTTGTGTGGCTCTATCACGACACAGGCCTACGTTGATGTTTTAAACACCTTCTTGCTTCCCACTGTTGAAGAGCAATTCGGGGGTGGTGACTGCATCTTTCAACACGATCGAGCACCTGTTCATAGTGCACGGCCAGTGGCGGAGAGGTTACACTACAATACCTTCCTTGCAATGGACTGACTTTCACAGAGTTCTGACTTCAATCCTCTCGAACCCCTTTGGGATGTTTTGGAACGCCGACTTCGTGCCACACCTCACCGACCTACATCGATACCTCTTCTCAGTGCAGCACTCCGAGAAGAATGGACTGCCATTTCCCAAGAAACCGTCCAGCACCTGATTAAACGTTTGCCTGCAAGAGTGGAAGCTGACATCAATGCTAAGGGTGGGCCAACACCCTATGGAATTCCAATATCACCGAAGGAGAGCGCCACGAACTAGTTAGTCATTTTCAGCCACGTTTCCGGGTACTTTTGATCACATAGTGTAGCACGAGCGTAGCTTGTGAGCTTCGCCTCACAGTCCCCGCTGTACACCTCCCCTAGTCTTTTGTACCGAGGTTTTCACGGTCGCCTTGAGATCACCAGATCATTCTAGAGTTTACAGCTCTCCATACACTGCCAGTACGTTTCAAACTCACCGGCGTCTCGCCATAAACACACTATCAGCTCCAGCACACTTTTTTGATTTCTCCTTTTTATCGGCGTGGCATTGTGAAGGTAAACAGAAAATGCGTTTGCCTTCCCTGTGTATATACGTGAATGGCAGATTAAAGTGATGAAATATCGAAGCAATGGAATTGGGTGGTATATATATTTTCATCCCTTCATTGCTGCACAATTTTAACGTTAATTTCAACTAATACTGAGAGAAATATAGAAATCAAACCGAATTAGTTTTTTTAGGGGAGTCTGATGGCTCCCGTATCTAGCCTAAGTTAAATTGACAATTTTTGACCCATTATCTCAGAAACTACTTTACTTAGAACTTTGAAATTTTTACTTTATATTCCGTAACTATTCTTTCTTACACTTAAGGAAACGGATTAACAAAACTTTAAAAAGTATTTGAAATTAATTTTATAAAATTAAACACATATTACTTCACATATTACTAAAATCGAAAACTTTTGCAATCTACGTCATTATTTTGGTTAATTAGCCCAGTCATGTTTACACAAAACTATCCTGAACATTTCAATTTTTTATCTTAATTAATTTTGGAGAAAATGGGCCATATCGTCATTTTTTTAACAAACATGGTATACGTCTCTAGAAAACCATACTTCTAACCTCACGAACACAGAACAGATGTAAACAAATCAATGTTTGTTTACAAAACTACAAGATTAAAGAAGTTACAACTGCAACAGTTTTGTCAATATCAAGTTCGGAAACTCTTCTAAGAGTTTACGTAAGTCACAATCTTTTAGAGAATTAGGTTGACCGAATAAACAAAAATTAATGGAGTCATAACAAATGAGATTCGCCCCCGGTATGCCAAAGAGAGATTTAAAATTTGAAAAAAAGCACTTCTAAATCAAACCTATACAACACTTTCAAATGTTCGTGCCTAGCAGTTAAGCGCTTTTTAATACTAAACAGAACTTTTTTTAAGACTTAACAGAACACAAGTAGCCCATAATTACAATTCATCAAAGGGAAGGGTTTACTGGTACACAAGAAATTGAAGTGCCTTAACGCATCATCCACGTTAAATTTTATTTTCCGAAAGTCCACGCTAATGTATGTGTTGACCCTGCTCCCATCCGCGCAGAAATGTATAAATTACAGCGAGGAACCCGCGGGAGCGTATGGCTTCACGTACCGAGCGGCCAGCGTAATGGGTCGTGAAACGCAACTTCGCTCGCAACGGACGCCGCGCGATAGAACACGCTGGTTCTCGCGTGTGCCGGCGCCGGTTAGCAGCGGGCGCCGCCCCTCCCCCCGGGGGTGGAGATGGAAGGGGCAGACGGACCGCGTCGGGGATCGAAGCGAAGACCGCCGGCGCGGAGGCGTGGGAACCGCCTCGGGGGCGGACGCCCTCCCCCCCCAGCACACACACACACACATACACACACACACACACACACGGTTGCGCACGTTCCTTGGAGCAAACACCACTTCGGTGTGTTGAGAAGCAACTAGCGACTGACAGGTTGTCGAGTTGGTTGGTTGGCTGTTAGTGATTCCGGGCGCGTCAGAGGTCATTGGTCCCGTAATTGTAGTGCATTCCCCCTCGGGATGTGATCTCCCCCCCCCCCCGCTCAGGATGTCGAGATGCGGCGCCGACCTAGGGTTGATGGGCCAATAGCATATTTCGCTACTGGTTTTTAATACAGTGCATCAGAACAGTCTCTCAGCACCGCCCCGAATCAGGGAATCGTTGTAATAGAAACTTAATGGCAGTATGAGAGAAGATTGAAAGTATTTTAATCTTTCATCGGAAAAATAAATAACACGTGCGTTCAGATTCGTCTGTGAGAGAGAACAATGAGATAGATTGTTCGAATAACAGAAAATAAATTAATATGAAATATTCTATCGTCGAGCACAGGAACATTTCATTAATAATGGATACGTGATAAATTATAAACATTCATTAGCAATTTCGTAGAATTTACAATGAGTTATACAGTCAACGAATTCCAATCCTCAATTTATGTTATTTATGTGAACAATAATTAATGTAACGAATAAACTATCAGTTACTTTGTTGGTTGGTTCAAAGATCCCATTGAAGAAACAAGTGACTAATAAAAACATTGTTTTCAAAATGATTTTGCTTTCATGCTGTCTTTTCTTTGTTTATGTATTGGTATTGACAACCCATAAAACTGTTTTTGTATTTCGTGTTCCATGATCTCACATTTATTTGTTTATTTCTTATTTTATATAACTGGATTACTTCACTTAGTTTGTGAAATTTGCAGTTATTCTAGTTGGAAGTAAAGATGGAAACAGTACTCTGGCTTTATTGTCGTATACGCTGATTAGCTTCGATGTGTTTAGTTTAGATTGTTTAAAGTATTAAATATAAAAAAAACATTACACTGAAGGGACCAATGACTAGGATTTTAATGAAATGTCATTTTTTTCTTTTCACTTTAGGACAATGCCTTTTAGTATAGATATTAATTTTGTTTTGATAATGGGAAATGACCGCTTTTAATAATTCTTTTTGCATTTTGCGTCGATTTCGACTAATAAGTCATTACCATTTTCCGTTATTTTTAAAGCATTTTTCGCTGATTTAACTTTTGTAATATCATTTCAATGATTTTTTCTTCAAATAATACTTAGGAGATGCAACAAATTTTTTCCATAGAATTTCTGTGCAGACTTTCAGATTTCTTCGCTAAGAAATTGTAATGTCA
This sequence comes from Gryllus longicercus, assembly GCA_038098605.1. Lineage (NCBI taxonomy): Eukaryota > Metazoa > Arthropoda > Insecta > Orthoptera > Gryllidae > Gryllus > Gryllus longicercus. Next base: position 142,901 of record JAZDUA010001197.1, read on the forward strand.
ACGGTTTCGAGTACAATGTGATGTAAAGGTCCTGTGACGCTTACCAGCGTCATTGTCGGTACTACCGATTTCGGGATAAGAAAAGACCCATTTTCTGGTGAAGAACAGTCCGAACTAAAATTTTGCAAGCAGAGTTCATTTGAACAAAAGAAAGAAGCCTCGATTACATCAGTAATATATCCAACAGTTTTAGTATTTCTTCTCAACTGGTTTTGAGCAAAATTTTTGTCGTGATTTTTCATTGCTTTTAAGAACGTTTCATTGATCATAACTAGCGGTGTTTTAGGTCATCAAATTTCGCCCCTATCAATGATCATAGTAGTCGACGTGCCCAGAAACTCGAATCAATGAACCGTAGAAGGCGCGGGGTGTTTATTATGGAAGGGCACGTCCGCCCACGCCTTCGCTGCGCGATCGGTTCGCACACGATGTCCTTGCCCCGACCCGCCACGCCCCGCCACAGCACGCATCGCCACGCCACTGCACGCACCGCCCCCACCACGCCTCCTCCACACTTGCGCCTCGCCACCCGCCTCGCCACCCGCCTCGCCACCCGCCTCGCCACCCGCCTCGCCACCCGCCTCGCCACCCGCCTCGCCACCCGCCTCGCCACCCGCCTCATTCCCGCTCCGACCCCGCTCCGTCCCCGTCCCGCCTTGCCACCGCTCCGTGCCCGCCTCGCCACCGCCCCCACCACCGGCCCGACCCGCCGCCGCCCCCACACCACACCGCCCCGCCCCGCCCCGCCCCTCTCATCGCGGCCGCAGCCGCACTCACGCGGTAGGCCGATGCGACCCTCATTAATGGAGCCGCGAATTACGCACACGTGAGCGTTGCGGAAGTTGTGTGGTGTACAGCTACAAAGCACAAGTCAATAAACGCATGGTCAGTGATTACTACAATGAAATTGACATTTTATTTCATGAGTACCATTAATATTAGTCAATCCATAACCAAATATTACTGATAATTGCACTCAACATTTAGAACAGTCTTTGTTATGGGAAATACTATACTATACTATATTGGCTGCTTTAGTAAATTATGACAAAAGAAATGCCGTAAAAATCTGCTTTTACTTTGATTTGCGTCGTTGCAAAGACTTCTCGTAAATATTTGCTTCCTTTTTATATTATCACCGTTGGTTAATTATTAGCCGTCTTCTTTAAATGAAATACTTTTCAGTCACTGTTTGAAACAGGCGTGAAACGACACTGGCTTAGGCGTTCACTTAATCAACAACTTTTGTGACAAGTAACATTCCTGTCCAAAAGTCGGAGCATCCTTTGGCTAAATGAACACTTCTTTGTCTCGTAAACTCTCAAAGTGTCTGCTTCTGAGCGCCATTCCTCCTCCGTCTGGCGATGAGGATCGTTCTTCTGAGGAGCCCTGGACCTCGGGAGACCTCTTCGGGCCGGACTGCGTTGGGTGGTTGCGGGGGGGGCGGGGGCGGGGGCGGGGCAGGAGGCGGGGAAGGATGGGCAGGGGGTTGGACAGAGGGGCGGAGCGGGGTGGAGCGGAGCAGAGATACAGGAAGCGGGGCGGGGCAGGGGGGGTCAGAGGGACTGGGAAACGGGGGGCGGGGCGGGCGGCGGGGGTTAGGTGGGCGGGGCAGCGAGGCCGGGCAGAGGGGAAGAGTGGGACAGAGGAACGGAAGGCGGGGACGGCGGGGCAGGGGTGGGGTAGCGGAGCTAGAAGCTATTTGGGGAGGGGCGCGGAGGCGCGCGAAGAGGAACGACGGGGAGCAGTGTCGGGGGGGGCTAAGGAGCGGTAATGCGAGGAGGGGTGGGTGGCGTGAAGGGGCAGGGCAGTGGGCTGGGAAGTGGAGAGGGCAAGGCGAAGCAGAAGGGCGGGGAAGTGGGGAATGGCAAAGGGGCGTGGCAGCGGGTCGTGTAAGCGGCGCGGGGACGGGCAGGAAGCGGGAAGGGGCAGAGGGGCGGGAAGCGGGGAGGGGCAGAGGGGCGGGAAGCGGGGAAGGGTGGGAAGCGGGGAGGGGCGAGGCGGGGCAGAGGGGCAGAGCAGAGGGGCGGGCTGAGGCGTCGCTGCGTCCGGCTCCCCCAGCAATTAGCCAGGCGAGCGCCCCTGGCGACGCGAGCTGCAATTAAGGCAGCGACACCCGGCGCCGGTGCCGCCACCGCCCGGCTCGGCTCGGCCACGGTCACGGCCGTGCTGCGGGAGCGACCTAATTAAGGGAACAAGGGCCGGGCCGGGCCGGCCCGGCCTGGCCTGGCCTCGCCTCGTGGCCCTTGTGCATTCTAACGAGTGATCGGTCGGCTGCTTGGCAGGGCTGCCCGCCGGCCGACACCCGACTCCTTGGCTCCTCCGACGGGCGACGCGACGCTCCCGGCGTAATCGACACGCAATTGGACTTATGAAGACTTAGCCAGGGCACAGGTAGCTTTCTGCTTGGAGGGACAGACAGGTAGAAAGAGAAAAAAGAGAAAAAGACCGAGACGAGGCCGAGACCACAGCAAGATCAAAAATATCAAGATAAAACTATGGTGAATTATTGCGAAAGGACTTTTTTCTTCTTTACAAATTCTCATTGCATCTGCTTGATGAACATTAGTATTAAATGCCTCCAATCAAATAAGGTGAATTTACAATGTGCTATCAAGGAAAAGTGTAGGATCTGTGACATGGAAGAGCAAGATTGGGAACATATTTTAGAAGGATGTCTGTTTTTTGAGGAAGGAAGAATGCGTGCAGGGTGAAATATTCAGAATAAGGTGAGGTGGTTATTAGAGGACAAAGGTGAAAGAATCAGTAGCTTAATTAATGTAGGAAAGGGCTTAGAATTTAGAGTAATATTTGTGTTTATTATGAATATGTATGTTAGTCAACTTTTGTATTTACAAAGTTCAAAAATAAAATGCATTCATATAATCAATTTGTCATCTAGAGAAGAAAATAGTACTCTAAGGGAGGAGAAATTGAGAATTACAGAACGTTCACTAATAGTGTTTCCTCCAGAAATATCACAAAACGAATCTACAACTACCTGCGCTAGCTATTGATTCAATGAAGCTTACTTCAGCACACAGCTTACTTTTTGTACAAAGTTAAAATTTCAGTCGGCTAAGTAACATTCCAGCACTTCAAATAACGCGTTTTTGTCCAACAAGAGAAACTCGGTGACGTCACAATGTGATTTTCCAGCTTATGCTTTAAGTCACTGTGTGTTTCTTCGTAATAGTATTATTGGCAGCCCAGAAAAAATAACTTTTTGGCAAAATTCGTGTGCACGCATTTATTCTCTCAAATATTATACTTATTTCTATATAATTTCACAATGTATTATTCTTTTTAATACTAGGAATATACTTATTAATGTTGCATTAGGGTTATCGAACTAATTTTTTCTTACTTTTTATAAAAATCCTTTGTGACTACAATTTCAATTAAAGTACTATGAAAGGTTAGAGTCACGAAGCGAAATTTTACCTCTGATGGGAGCTGCAAAAATAATATTTCACTCCCAACTAGAACCGAAATGGAATTCAGAAAACAGAGTGGGAAAATGCAGTAAGAGTAAATATTTCAAGACAATCAAAGAAAAGTAAACTAAGCAGCAAATACATTTCTGTTATTAAACTTAAGGGCAATTTGACTCAACCATCAAATTAAATGTGTAGTAGATTATTTAATTTGAGAAAGTAACCTGTATTAAAATTGATTAATTTAAATTTCACTTCTTTTGCGCGGAGAAACTCTTTGGTACAAAAACATCCCGGGGAACCTGGCGGACTTCAGAAGAAAAACATGGAAGTGCAGACGCACTGCTAGAGAGGCAGACAAGGCAATCGAAGAAAAGCAAACTAAGAAGCAAATACATTTCTGTTAATAAATTTGTAAAGACAATTTGATTCAACCACCATATTAAATTGCAGTAGGTTAATTAATTTGAGAAAGAAACGTATTAAAATTGGTTAATTTAAATTTTGCTTCTTTTGCACCGAGAAATTCCGTGGTACACAATATCCGGCGGAACCTAGCGGACTTCGGAAGAAAAACATGAAGTGCGGGCGCACTACAACAGTGGCAGAGGCGGGGGTGGCGGTGGCGGTGGCGGCGGTGGCGGCGGCGGTGGCGGCGGTGGCGAAAGCGGCGGTGGCGAAGGCGGCGGTGGCGAAGGCGGCGGTGGCGGTGGCGGCGGCGGCGGTGACGGCGGCGGCGGCGGCGGCGGCGGCGGCGGCGGCGGCGGCGGCGGTGGCGGCGGCGGCGGCGGCGGCGGCGGCGGCGGCGGCGGCGGCGGCGGCGGTGGCGGCGGCGGTGGCGGTGGCGCTTCTCTATAAAAATAACAGCGTTGCGGCGTGTTCCTTGGGCAGAGTGGGCGGCAACAGCGGAACGCAGGAGAGCATTTGCTGCCTCATAAAACACACGTGCGGCCGGCCCTCTGGAGCGTGGAGCTGCCCTTCAGGGCTCGCGATTCCGAAGGTGAGGTCTTCGGACGCAACGTGAGGGGCTGCGAAGATTGTTTCCAGAATCGAACTAAGATTGCATTGCTGCCTTTCGTCTTCCAGGAGATGTTTCTCAAATTGTCCTCTCACGTTTATTACAGCGCTTTAAAGAAATATGCTGGATATTCGACTTTTAGAATCTCAATTTAACGATTCTGAAAAATTTAGTCTGAAATGTAGATTATTTGATATTATATGGCATTTGAAACAGATGCAAATTAGGGAAAGTACTCAACTTTGGGTTCTTTTAACAATGTTAAAATTGGATAGTTTATTTCATTGCGTATTGTCATAATATTCATTATCGCCAAGAAACATTGTGTGCAAAGTTATGTGTAATGATGCAGGTCATTCTACTACAGAATTTTTCCGAATGGTTGTATGTATGCGAACTAGAAATGTATGTTAGACAAAACTAGCCTGACCCGTCCGAACCTCCATTTCGTAAATCATCGATTTCAAAGGTAAATAGCTTCATATTGAATCTAAATTTCAATTTTCGAGCCTCAGTTCTGTATGTTAAACTAGTAAAGGCTTGTCATGACGGGTCTAAGAAAATTAATTGTTCACAGATTTCGAGGTTCTACTCGATTCTGACCAGCCAGGCACACTACGGAGATAGATTTACCTGCAGTGGTAAATCTCCAAAAAAGTAAAATAAAAAAATTAAAGAGAATCCTTGACAACTGCGAAGACAACAGAAGATTAAAACGACATCACCCCCTAGAACTTAGTCATAGATACAAAATTGTGTAAGTCATGTAATCACTGGACTAAGTAAAATAATTCACTTTGAATCTGAAAAGTGCTGTCACAGGACAACTCTTCACTCAAGTTAATTCTATTCATAAATAATTCACCGAATGTTCATGTAAAGAAAAAATTGTGAATAAACAGTTGATTATAAAAAAATTGTTCGCAATAAGCTCCCCACAAATCCACGGTATGTTACCATCATGTGCTTCAGGAAATCCAACTGCAAATCATATATTTAAGGGCTTGTGTAACACGAATTCCTTTCATAAACGTTATGTCAGCATATAGTGTAGTGCCATCCATGCCGTATGAAACAGAGTAGTGGATAGCTAGAACAACGGGAAAAGCGGCTACCCCAAAAAGTGTAATAGAAAATTATTTGCAAAAAATGGCAGTCTTCAAAAACCAACACTTTCTAAATCATTGTTTTAAAAGTGAAAATAGTTTAACACGAGACTTCCCAGTGTTTCTGCAATCTCTTATGGGGTGGGAGAACGTTTCAGAAATGAAATAGAGCGTCCAAATATATCTTATTTAGTGGATTACGACATAAAAACTTTTATTCCCTGCAAGGAGACAAAAATCTTGTTATTAGGCTTAGGTCGCATCGTTTCTGAATTATGCATGTGTGGGTCAGCGCAATTTGTATGCGTCCTTGATAATTCAAACTTGCAATAATTCGCAAACTTTTATTTTTCTTCTTATTGATTTGTTTCCGGGTACAATCACTGTATTTCTGAAGAGAATATTAAGACACCATAAAATGCAATTTAGCAATTAAATCACAAATTCACGACCAATTCGCACTTTGTACTTTATTTTGTATTTTGCTATCGACTTCGCATTTTATCGCAGACTGGAAACATTCAGAAATATAATGCACCGATCACCAAATATACCGACTACTACAATTCTTTTCAGCGTTTGGTAACATTTCGCATTTTTAGGTTTTTGCTAAAATCTACCATCACTGACCATAAATATCAGTGACGTCACAATAAACCTTTAACATTCTCGCTACCTTCCACACACTCCTTTGTTTCGGTGATCAGCCAAAACCAAACAAAACGCAACCACTTCCCATCGCCGTACAGCAACCGTCTTCGCCTCGCGTTCAGAGGTGATGCGTCGATGTGCTTGTCGCCGTTGAGATGTTAATGAAAGGTAACGCAAGTGTCAACGCATTCTGTCCTGCAAGATACCGTACTGGATTGCTCAAGGTTGGAGTCACGTGTATGCGGATGGTTGCCAAACACGACGATGCATGGGTAAGTACATACTGAACAATAATAGGAAATATTTCTCTGACGGATGTCCAAAGTTTTCCGCAGTCTCTTTGTCGCTCATGCTTTCTATCGCCCCATTGTATCCAATACTGACATGTGTTGTTGGATCAACTTAATTCATGGTAATTCATCGATATGACAAACCTACCTCCTTGAGCATGACATTTCTCAAACTCTCTCTTAATTGCTCTCGATTGCAGGCTGAAATTTTACTAACCATCACCCTGGACGGTCGCAATGCGATAGTATTCGTTGATTCAGGATCGTTTACGTTTTCTAATCATAGGAGATTCTTTGGCGGCTGCTGACTTCAAAGGAATTGGTGGAGCAGAAAGAAGGGAGGAGAGAGGAGAGTGGAAAGAGTGCCGCTGTAAGGCGCATGATCTACATACGGATCTCCCGTTTTTATTTCCCCTCCTCTTTTGTCCCCCCCCGCCTTCTCTCTAAAAATAGCAGCGACATTTGCATGCATTACAAACTGCTTCGATTTAACTTTAGATCAACACTAATTCCTCTATCACATGCATCAAAATCGAAGTAAACTTCAGCGCCGTATTTACATTATTTTTTTAAACATTAAATCTCTAGACAGTCGTGCCATGATCTTAAGATCAATCTTGATTGGTTCGTCGAAGAAAGAGGCAAATGATTCAGAATAATTTAAACAAGTTGTATTATTATACTTGTTATTGTATTTGAGACAGTTTTCACAAATTATGTGAAAAAAGAAAGAATACCTCAAAATATATAATAACATTACGCAAAATACGGCTCAAAGAATTCAATGAAAATGTTTATTTCCATCAAATATCTGTTTCAATCTCATAATTGGAAATGCTCGCATACTAAACCCACGTTTCACGACTCTCGCTTCTGTTGGAGGGCGGAGGGTGTGGAGCGTAGCCTGTCTCCGTCTTTCTTCGAGGCGGCGCCCTCAGCCCTCAACGTGACGTTTACGGCTTGCCGCCCCGGCAGCCGCCCCCATCAACGCCATCTCTCAAAAGCCGCCGCTCGCCCCCGCCGCTCGCCCCCGCCGCTCGCCCCCGCCGCTCGCCCCCGCCGCCCGCCCCCGCCGCTCGCCCCCGCCGCTCGCCCCCGCCGCCCGCCCCCGCCGCCCGCCCCCGCCGCCCGCCCCCGCCGCCCGCCCCCGCCGCTCGCCCCCGCCGCCCGCCGCCCGCCCCCGCCGCCCGCCCCCGCCGCTCGCCCCCGCCGCTCGCCCCCGCCGATCGCCCCCGCCGATCGCCCCCGCCGCTCGCCCCCGCCGCTCGCCCCCGCCGCCCGCCCTCGCGCCGCTCGCCCCGCCAACCGCCGCCGCCCCCGCAATCCCGCCGCCCCCGCAACCCCGCCGCCCCCGCAACCCCGCCGCCCCCGCAACCCCGCCGCCCCCGCAACCCCGCCGCCCCCGCCTCCGACAAGCGTGGGCCAGGTTTAAAGCTCGGACTTGGAGAAGTACAATTATTGCGTTTCTCCGAGGGAATAAAACGTTTTAGTGCGGAGCTGAGCCGCGACGCGAGCGGGCGCTACGACATCGCGCCGCTGCCGGAAGGGGCGGGGGAGGAGAAAGAGCCCGGAAAGTCACAGGAGGCGCTGACCGAGAGCGAGAACTTTCGGAAAGGGCGACGACGGGGCGGTCAGACCGGGGCAAGGGGCGGCGAAGGCGTTGCGCCGCCAACGCGCTCTCGCGATGGCTCATAAAGGCTTGCTGCAGCACAGACGCGAACAAGTAATTGCACGCGAAAGAGTTGCAACATTTCCGGAAAGGCCTGTGCGATGTAACGCTCCGATTCGGAGAGAAAGAACCTCGTTATTCTTTTGTTACGAATTTTATTTGGATACCTTCAAAACATTCACTTGTGTTGATTTTGAGAAACTTTCTACTCATTAAAGACCTGCTGGGTGTTATCGAGACCACGAGCTAGTCTATTTTAAGTAACAATACATTTTCTTGAAATTCCATATTATTAAAACTCGATAAATATAATTACTGTAAATATAATATATAAAAACAATAATCATACAGATATATTACGAACTGGGAAAATATTCAGATCATTTTCTACCGCGGGCTTCCCTTTACAATTCCTCCTGCTAGCTTTCATTAACTGAGAAATTATAAACGAACGTGAATGGTATTCCTTACTCGTAATCAAAGATCACACTTAAATCGATGAAAATTCAAAGATAATATAAATATATAACCATTTAAATAAATCGTAATATTGTTTTTTTTCTCGGTGTATAGTAGTAGAATTACCCCCTGATTACGTCTCAAAGAAGAAATACAACGGACTCTGCGGTATCTGAACAAAGCAAACAAATTAATTACATAATAACTCGCTTAGTAATAATTATTAATAGTTGAGTTTACAACAACAGTAATATTTTCTATTTTTAAAAACATCAGAGCGCTGCTTCCAATTACTGCAATTTGCCATTTCATCGAAACAAATTCCAATATCATTACCATCAGAAAAACAAATGAACAACGCCAATTTATACGTTTTCCATTTAAAACGCTAACAAGCGAATTAATTTTGAAGTGATCCGTGTCCATTACTGCCACAGACTCGTTTTTGTCATCATTGAAGTGCAGTTCTTGTCGCACGTCACGGAGCATCCACATCATCATGAATATTATTATTATTAATAATGTATACTATATAATAATTATAGTAATAATAATGTGTGACTATATGAGGGTAAAATTAAAATAAGTTTATAAGAGCGTTTAGGTGTGTGGTCTGAACCACTGGAAGAGGCTTCACTCCCCCACTCCCCCAAGATCCCTAAGAGACTCAAACACAGAAAATAATTACCATGATTACTGCAAATTCTTGAAGTATTAAAAGATTGACGAAAATCATGAACATCTTCCGTCATCATGCTGCTCAAGTACACAGATCAAATTGATGTGAATCGCGTACATTCTGCGTAGGTACAGAACTTTAACATGCAAGTTGTTTACCCATTTGTTTCACATTTTTTCTGTTTACAATATTATATCTACATTATCATTTGTAACGTTTAACGCGATGACCTATTCAACGAAATGGGAGGGTATCCCGAGGCGGAGGTTGCTGAAGCCAAGAACCACTGACGGGAGAGAGGACCTGGGGTTGGGCATGAACCTTCCCCGCCACTCCAGCCTCTCCCCGTTCTTTAAAAACATCGATATTTCCGTGCAGAAACATCGAAATTATAACGTTTTTCTTGCGATGTTTTCTTCACATCGATATAATTGTTCAGAAACATAGATGTATTAAAAAACTTGCCATGATATAAATAAAATTTCCAGTGTCCAATTAGTTTTTGTGGATTTCTCGCAATCAACAGCCATTCGCAAAAAAATCACTGTTGTCAATCCCCAGATGATACGAAACCGTTTGCATTCTCAACCTTTCTCTAGAAACCTTTCTTGATTCTTTCTTTTTACATGGTAATATCGCTAAACAGCGTTTTGAACATTTTGAACTACACATAAAATTGATTGGGAAATGTATATGACAATCAAAGTTAAGGCAGAATATACATTAAACTAATATTGACGGGTTAAATATCACATTAGAACCAAGAAATTTTATTTAGATATGTTGCATTATAATTAAAACATCGACAACCTTTTGTTGAAGTCTCGATGTATCGACGTGTTGCTAAAATGTGCCATCACTAGTGTCGCCAACGTGATGCCGCCTGATCCCTCGCTGGGCGTTGGCGCGGCGGCCACGAAGACAGCAGCGGCGCGGGCGACGCGGGCGCCCCTGGCGGCGGCGGCGGCGGCGGTGGTGCCAATTACGCGGTTTCATTTGCCTAATGTGGCGGATTAAACTAATGAAATACAAACTTTTACGGCGGATTATGCGCGCAGGCTTGCGCGTGCGCCGATCCGCCTCCACAGCCGGCGGCGCTTTCACGCTCCCACTCGCATTCAGCCCCGCACGACCGCGCGCCCTAGC